>JAPYZP010001663.1:0-15897 GCA_030522985.1 Torymus sinensis | reverse complement strand
TTGTCAAAATTCGCGTTCACATTATTTGTGTGTCAGAAAATTACTGATGAGAAATATGCATGTTAATTTAATTTTAAAGATACGTCACGGACGTAACAAAAAAAAAAAAAATTAAAGTTTTTTATAATCTTATGGTTAAAAAACGATTTTAAAATGAAAAATTTTGTTCTTATATAAAAAAATAATGTTTCTAAAACTGTGAACTTGCATGCTAAAACGAAATTTTCTTATTTCACCTAAAAAACGGTTACAGAATATTTTTTTACAAAAGGATTACGACCGCTATAATCATATAACAGACGCGCAAGGATTTATAAGCGAGTAAAACAGCAACGACACCGTTTCCACAATAACATTGAATTGTAGAAAGGGAAGCTACGTCGCCCGATACCTATCCAATTACCCCAAATGTCCTTTGCCAAATTCTAAAGCGCGCTCGGAATCAGAGTGAGAGAGAAGGCGAAAGAGAGAGAGACTGCAGCGATACGCTCACATACAGACCGACAAAGCTGCACGAAACGGGAACGGCCGAGGAGAAAAAAGGACCAAGGCGAAGTGGCCAAGAGATTTCGGGCAACGCGGTTTGTACCTTACCACTGCGTCGATTGAAGAAGAGAAACAATCTGCTTCTGTGGCTGTAAAGTCGCACTCGCGCATTCCGGCTGCGCAAAGTCGAAACACTGATTAGCGATAGCGTTTTCTTTATCACAAGGATTCTGGCTGCACGTTATAAAATTATGCAAAAGTCGGTGTTCGATAACAAGCCACAAGTACTTCACCTGTTTTATGAACAAAACTTGAGCATGTGATTGTGGGGAAGATCAGAATTACGAAATAAAAGCTTCTTTTTTTTTAATTTTGTTATCGCTAAATTGGGAAAAATATTTGAAGTGTAGCATAATATTTTATTTTGGACTGGATCAGCAAATCTATTGAAAGCTTGTAGTATATAAAGATTGTTAGTGCATTTCGTACTTATTTTGCAGCAGAGCTCTTCAAAAGTTTAAGAGAAATTCGTCGAATGTCTGTATATATATGACAAAAACATAAAAAAAGTCTTTCGTTAAATATTACTCGTGTGGTAAAAGCGCGTTTTTTACATCTGTCGAACGAAATCCCCATGACTAAAAGATTTTCAAGTTAATCTTTCAAGAGCCTTTTATCGGCTCATTTTATGATAGATAAAAGCTTTTTCGCCCAACAAACAGAGAGCAAAAGAAAAACCAACCTGAGCGCGATACATTCGTTTTCAAGCGTTTCCTATTTCAGTGTTTCGTCGCTATCTGCGTGCATGTTTTACAAAATCTCTAATCTCGGTGTTATTGTAATCCAAGGGTGAGTGAATGATGCAGACCATTAAACACAAAGGCGGGGAAAACATTTCATAACACAAAGATAGTGTATATTCGTCAATCCGTTATTATTTAAAACTAAATCATCTATATGCGCGAACATATAATTGTTTATCATTGAATCATATATATTATTATATACGTACCTATAAAAATTCTGCAAATATGTTTAAAGTTCTTTAGCAAAGGATCAACAGCAAATTCTTCGAAAGAGAGTTAGTAAATCAATATCCACCTTACACCCGTATACGACGGCAAACGATCGGCGAAGCGCTAAAAAGCGCCTGGGTGTGTGCACCACGTAAACAACACGAGACCAGGCGCGCGTGCGCGTGCGCGCACAAAAGTATCGCCAGCGATTTTTCGCCGTGGATCACGATGCTTAAAGGATGCGAGGAAAGAGGAGGAGAGAGAGAGAGTGGAAAACCCGAGAGCGGAGAGCGAACACGATTCTTCGCTCGCTCGCGCCGGAAAGGGACGTCGGTGGCGGCTAAAGAGACGACGAAGACGAGGAGAGAGAGAGAGAGAGAAAAAGGTGGAGGCGCGCGGAATTCAAGAGGATCGCGTATTTCAAAAGATCGAAATCCCTCTTCCATCGACGAGAAAAGGCGAGGAACGCGAGACGGGAACTACGCGAGCGCGCGCGAGAGGAATAAAACAGAGTTAAAGGGCGAACTATGTGTCACGAGCGTAAGCGCGCGCGCGCTCTGAAAGGATTAAAGTTTATGTGTTGATTATCTGGGTCGGGCTTTGATTCCGCGCGGATTCGCGATCGATGTGAAGTTTTTTTTTTTTATTTGCCGGGGGTATTTTGGTGCACCCTATATACAGGGCGAATGGGATGGGAGCTTCCCTTGGAAGAAAAACGAATTGAGGATGAGGTATGAATTTCAAATTGTCAGTGGAGATTGTATAGTATCAGATTTCTTACTTTCAATGTCTTATATCCTCAATTTTTATAAAAATTATCTTTTGTAAAACCATTTCTTTATACAAATTTTATATATTCTATACATAATCTTTATAATCTTTTTTTACGTGGGGTGTGTAAGCAAAGTTATCAAGAGAGAAAATAAAGAGAACATTTGAAAACCTAACGGAGAATATCGTTAAAAGTAAAAATTAATTTCGGAATTCGAGCAATCCATTGAAACTTATTATTTACTTAATGCGATAAAACAAATTGTATTTTCTTCCCACTTTTAACGTTCATTCATGAAAAAAAAATGTTTTAAATGTTGATTTATTTTGGATTATGGAAGATGACAATATTTATTCTTATGATATTATATATTACTGTACTTAAAAGCCTGAATTTTATTCACCACGTCCGTCGACTTTTAGAGGTGCTAATTCAAAAGTCTCAGTACATACAGCCACTCATCAATCAAAACGTTTAACGAGACAAACGTCACATCCATCAAAACCTTGACAAACCAAGAGACTTCCGTCTGTAAATATCCTTCTACTATCCCAGCGAAACCGGCGCCTCTACGATGGCGGCCTAATTTCTTTTTTTTAAAGAACTTCCAATCACCGTCTACTACATTTAACAAAATAATGTTACACCAGCCCTCCAAACTCGATTAGAGGTCCGATTTGTCCCAATGAAAGAAAAGGTCCGCGAAGGCACGGAAACTAATGTGGTAACGGAGGAAGATCGGAATACCAGTGATGTATTCGCGCGAATCTATTCGCGATGAGAGAGTTCGCTCAAAAGAAAGGAGCAGCGAAACCGAGTTATCTCTCCCGACAGCGAGGGATCGACTTATTCGCGGACTGACTGTTCTCCGATGCCCGAGTTTTTTTTGTCTCTACTCGTTTCGAGGGTGAGGAGGATTTTGGGCTTGTCCTCGGCTCTTCGATCCGCTGGATTTTCGAGTCGCGCTCGTGCAATTCGTAATGAGGTGTTCGGGATTTGTGGATGCAGCACTCGTGATTTACAAGTGTATAGTCTGCCAGTGCAATATAATTGTTGTATTGACACTTTGGTACCAGACAGAAATCATTCAAATTATTGATTTCGAGACCTCTTCGAATTTTGCTTTTAGAAGTTAATAGTGTTGAATTAGTTCATTTAAATCAGTTCAGAATATATTAGAGAAATAATTTTTCATCAGAAACTTTACTTACATACAGTAAAATGATATGAGTTTTTTTTTGACAATAAGATATTTATTTCACTAATAAACTGATACGATATTTGCACTATTTTGCTCTATACAATCAGTTAACTTTACATGATAAAGTAAACATCAACTACATCTTGTTCACGTTTAGGTTTGTTGATTTTTACGTGTGTGTGTATATATAATTTAATTTGTCCCATGTAAATACACGCGCCGCTGTACATAGTATATTCAAATAAAAACATTGTCCATATACTATTTTTGCACGCCTATCGGATATTTGTGCAAATTAAGTTGTTTTCCTGCCACAGTATTGACACGCATCAAAAATAAATATTTGCATTTTTCGTTGCAAAATTTCAAATCAAATATTTACCCATACAGCAGTATCCTCCAGTATTTATTAAGCAGTAAAGAAAACTTTAAGCTGCTCCATAAAACAGGGGCTGTCATACTTCATCGTCGAAGCTTCGAGACAACGCATTGCGTCTCAATCCTTTTCACTTTTCTCGCCTACTTACTTCCTTGTCTCCATAAAGCTCACGGTATGATTCAATCGGGCGTTACCTTCTTTACGATAGGCGCGAATTTATGTATATAGGCGACGGAAGTGCCTTCGAACTGTATTTCAGTACACACCCGTATTACTGCGACCAATAAACACTTTCAATCACAATTTCATAGATATTCAACAACTTGACAGTACATCTATCTGAAAACAACACTATTTGTTCAGTATATACCTTCCCTTCCAACGTGTTCCCACGCGAGCGTTGCCCAAAATCGTCGAAATCCAGCAAACAGTGATCGTTTATTTCAACATCTTCAATCCTCCTTACTGCAGCGCTATAGACGCGCCCCAATTCGTCTGGCTCTAAATTCAAATCGGCGCTTCCTCACGAGGCTGACCCCCCGGTAACGATAACCGATGCGAATCGGGAGCGCGCGCAAATCAAGCAATCCCAGCTCCCTCGACAGCCCCACCTGTTCAATCAATCAATTAATCCGCGGCCGGCCTCCTTTCCCCCCCGTCAGCGGCACCTTTTCGCCTTATCTCTCCTTGTGCATCCGCGCGCCATGCAAATGGGCCGAGGGATTTGCGCGTGCAGCGTGCCCCGGCATGTAATGCACACGAAAAGGGACGCCGCCGCCGCGAAGGCATAGTCAAAGGATCGTGTTTATCGTTTCGTGGTGGGCAAAGAGGCGCCTTTGTCGAGGTGAGGAGTCTGCATGTGTGTGAGTCAGCGAATGCGGCCGTTTTAACAGGGCTGCGGTTTTCGAACTGCTCTTGGATGCTGGGGAATCGACGTTTTTGTCGGTAAGCGTTTGGATCGGGTCACGTTAGTGTAGCTGGGAAAGCGCGTTGCTTGCTTGGGGAATATTATGTTTGCGAAAGGAAGTTTTGTTTTGTTCCAGTTCTTTACGAGTTTTCTCATTTTCACTTATGAAAGTTTATCGATATTTGTTGTTACTCTGATGAAAAGGCAAATCGAGGCTTTTTTTATCAATTATTATACGGGAATAATTTGATCAGTAATGTGTAAACTATTGAATTTTAATAATAATTATTGTTACAATTTTAAACAACTCCGATGACAGCAGTTTCTTTTATAGTATGTTATAAGATTATTAAAATATGAAAATGCGCATTACGCTTTTTATACCTGCCGTATATATACATTATAAAAAAGTGCTTTTAAAAGATATGTATTCGTGACTCCCGACTCGTAAAGTAGGCCACTTTTCACGTGGAGCTGAAAGTTAACATGCAAATAGCACGGCGCAAAGTGCTATATAATTAAATAATTTAAACGTACATATGCATGAAACTATTTAGAAATGAATGCGATTTATGACTTTGGAGTGGTCACTTTTTCATATAATATAAGCGTAATATATTTTTGTTATACCACGCGCGTGTGACAGAAATTATATCTAAAATAATGATAATATATTTTCGTAATTAAATTGACGAGTGGCGGCGTCGACAAATTAATCGAATATCATCCAACAATGACGCTGTCGACAATGCTAATAACCGTCATATTCCACGAAAAAAAAAAGAAAAAAAAATCCGACGTGGCTATCACCGCGATATTAATAGCGAAAGCCATTAAAACGCCATCACAATTTTTCAGCCGTTTACTCTCGCGCCGAATTAATCAAACAAGTCAAACGCAGCCAGCGAGCAGCAACTTCTCATTACCATTAGCAGAAATTATCGTCGTGCAGCCGTATACCGCCTACCTGCATTTCTAATTTAAACGTCTGCTTTGGAGGAGGAAAAAAAAGCTGCGCGGAGACAAAGAGAGACTCAAAAAATGACGGGAGGAAAAATAAAGTACGCCGCCGCGTGTAGACTCAATTACGGCTGCGCGCATGCTCGCGCGCCTCTAAAAGCCTTTGAGCATCGCGCTCGCGCGCGCGCCTTTAATTCCAGAGGCCCCTTTTTTTCGCGCTCGCGCGCTTGCGAACACCTCTTGCGAGGGCGCGCGGAGGGGAAGTGAAATTCTGTCGCGCGCCCTCCCGCATCCTCTGGTAATTGTGTCACGCGCGCGCGTCGCCGTCATTAAGCGAATCCCGCGGCATAATTCGCGCGCGAGCCTGAAAGAGAAACGCGCTGAATTAACGCTAGGGGTGACGAGCCGTGTAGCGCGGCGAAGAGAGAGAGGGGGGGGGGGGACAGCTCGACGATTGAAACGCGCGCGCAGAGATATGCGTTTTGTGCGTTTGACTCGCGAATTAATTTTCAGTGCGTGATTCCGCGCGAGAGCTTTTGGCACGTTGACGTGCGAGTTGTTTCGCCGATATATAGAGACGGATTCTGTTTGATGCTTACGCTCGTTTGTATACTTTCGGGGATTTTCCTTACTGTTGTCGCGAAACCGTTTGGTATAGTGCGATTTTCGTACTTAAAAGCCGATTAGGTATATAGTTTTTGAACGGATTTTTGGTTTTCTCTTATGAATATTGCTGATGAGTATAATATTTATTCATCATGAAGATCTACGAATATTTATTAAACTGAAATTAATTTCAAATTTTATGTTAATAATCGTTCAAATATTATGTTAAATTAATAATTAATTTGGTGATGCCCCAACGATTTAAAAGGAGATTTAATACAATTATATAACGCGATTCTATTAAGTGCTATTGCAATTATAAGTTTCGAACTTTATCATTTTAGTATTATGCTTATTTAATTAATTAATATTTGATTACCCATTACACATAAATTAATAAAAATTCTTCTGCTGATATAGATTATACAATTTCAAATTGATCAAAGAAAGGAGAAAAAAGAACTTGAACCTATTATTTATTCTGTCTTAATAATTTACTTCATAAACCGGTTTACTAATGATAAATTTACTAACGAATTTTGCTTCCTCCTAGAGGAAGCTTTGTAATAGCGAAATTTTAAGTTTCGTTAAATCGCTCTAGAAACATGATTACAGTTTTTAGAAATTTGTATCACATTTTTGCATGTTATATACACAATGTATGTGTGAATATTCATGAAGATACTGTGATTTTTTATTAGACATTTAATATTTAATATTTTCGCATTTTTTAAAGTCATTTTCTTTGTCGTACGATAACTAGAGAAAAAAGAAATTGGTTTAATCATATGGAAATTTTGTGGAGATGTAGAGTTTTTGTATTTATCGATTAAGTTCTTTAGCTAAAAGAATTTTTTCATCATTTTTTGATATATTTAGGTTAAAGTATTTTTACGTTATTTTCAAAATCGTAATTTTTTCAAAATTATAAGGTACCATTAAAATATCAAAATTAGAAGTATAATTTCAATTTGCATAATATGTACACAATTATTTATAATAAAGATACATACTTATTAAAACATTAAAAAAAAATATAATAAATAGACATATTTTAAATTTAAAATATATAATATACATATAGGAACGATAAATTAATTTGGAGCAAGCTACGTGTTTTTTAAACGAAATCGAATTTAAAAATGCGGTAAAAAGCATCGTATTCAGCGGAATCACTATCAAAATAGTAAATAATAAAAAAATTTTGGACCGTCTAACCATGACTTGTCCCTTTAATAAAAGTAAAAAATTTCTAATTGTATTAAAAAAACTCTATTTGTAGGGATTTATGTAGTTTAAAAACAACATACATTTACAACGCAATATGGGATAAGCTCTTCGAAATCATTCCAGTTTTGAAGGACAATATAAGAATAAGATCGTAACAGGTGATTTTGAAAGAGCACAAATCAACAGTGCGAAAATGAAATTCCCCACTGCGAGGATATCGGGGTGCTTGTTTCATTATAAGCAAGATATACTTTCTCTTTTTTGCAGGTTTCTTTCCTTCTTGATCAGAAAGATCTCCGTTTTCTAATTCTACTTTAGTTTTTCGACTTCTTGGAGTTTTTTCGTGTTTTTCTTCTGAATCGACATCTTCTTTTTCATCCTCCTCATCTATATCTAATGAATACAATCTCATTTTCTCCTCTTGCAAGTAATCAGCCCTATATTTACTTCGCTCTTGTAGCTCATATTTTTCCATACATCTAACAAATATGCCTTGATATCTGCTTCTGAATCTAGTCGTTCTGCAGATTCTTTGTTGGGTTCAGGAAAAACTTGAAATACACCATCTGTAGCTATTACCTGTTAGAATACGACTAAAATAATTTCTGCTTGTATACAAGGCCCTAACCAAAAAGTGGGACAGGAAGAACAGGAATATCCGAATAGAATTTGAATACGTTTTAGAGAAAGCATATGCAGTAGCGCATTTGCTTGAAACCATGATCGAGGATGATTTTGATCACGTAACAGCTCTTGTAGAGAATTTAGAGAACAGTAATATCGAACAACAGATATTATAAAAGATACAAACTTTCTATAATTATTTAATAACCTACTGGCTGCCGCTCGCAAAAGTATTGTCAGTATCTAATAAACCCGTAAGAACCAATAACACCTGTGAGAATTTTCACCTCTATGCAGAAATTTGGTTAAAACTGGAACGAAATATGTGTTTCCCTATTGTATATCCTACTTCAAGTTTATAACTGGTTCTACTTGTAATCTAAAGCATTGCTCTGACAGAAAACTCTTTTAAAAAGATTTTGCTGTATGTAGAACGTTTGTAATGTTTTAATGTTGGAAGGGTTTAAATACGGACTCGAGACGAACCAAGTTTGTGGAGAAATTATTTATTGCCAACGTTTCGGGAGTATTGTGACTCCCTTCTTCTGGGTTACGAAAGCAAAGTTTGACATGTAATTACAAATACGATAAAACATTAGAGAATTGATGTGTCAAATATAGAAAAACAATAATAGTGGAATAAAATCTAAGACATTTATGATTCGCCTGACGAGATTGTTAAGTTATTGGTTTAGTCCCCAAGTCACTGTGAATTAAAAAAAAAACAAAACGAAATTTTTTGAAATAAATATTTATAGCACAAAACAAAATTAAGGACAAATTCAAAACTTACAAAAATTGTGACACCTTCCACACATCTTCCTTTCCGAATTAGTCTAAAAGGATGTTAATTAGACAAAATTCGAAAAGACACTGAGGAAAAATCAAATGACGAAAAAAAATAAAAATCAGCAATTACGAATTATATATGCTTCTAAATTTAACAGCGAAAGAAAATTCATCTATCAATATGGGACGACGGAATTTAGATTAATAAATGTATTTCAGTCTCAGGCCACAAAAGACGAAACCATTCTTATAAAAACGACATTTGATAATAACGACAATTGCCAAAAGGCAACAAATGTAGACGATAACAAATTAGAATATGATAAATTTGAGGGTGTACGGGTAAGGGGGAGTTAGTTCTTTTATAAAGAACTTACAATACAACAATCTTCTTCAAATGATTCATTCAAATGAGTCACTATAACTGCTGGTGCGAGCTCTTATAATAATTTCCCCGGGCCAATCTTAATGCACGAGTGTGCCGCTCAGGCTATCGCCTCCTACCGGCGATACCCAAACTACGCTCTCGTCGCTCCCTGGGTGTGATGACGCAGCACCTTCACTTCGGCTCACTCCTCGCTGCGCGCTTTCATCCTTATCGCTAGGCGCCTCGGCTCACTGCTTTGGTCAGTCTCTTTTCCCTCTCTCTCTCCCTCTCTCTCCCTCTCTCTCTCTCTCTCGGTCTCTCTCTATCTCCTTTTGTTTATCTATTACTCTCTCTATTGCCCCGCTTATGGCTATACCTGCGGCCGTGCGCGCGTATGTTATGTGCGTATGTTGGCGCGCACTTTTAGTTTTGACTAATATATTCGTTTTTCTAAAATTTTCATTCATTATATGCAGCTGTCATTAACTTGACCGTAGCTTTAGCGAAGCTATTGGAAAAGTTAAACTTCTCAATCCCACATTTATTGAGCAAACATTCGAGCATTCTATCCAAATATACCTGCGAAACAAACGACAAAGCAGCCAACACCCGAAAAAAAACGACACATCCCAACCGCCTTTGCACTGTCCCACAAAAAGCAACGGCAACAACATTCTGCCGAGCGCCGCTCGAGCTTTCACTCTTGCCACTTCACAGAGAAATGCGCGGCAGCTCGGGGGCACTCGTCCGTATGCGCGGGCACACGCGGAGCTATACGATCATACGGTTTCCCGGCGCACGAGGCGAAATCCACACCAATTAAACGGCGGTCCAATTAAATGGCCCACTGCGACGCGGGTGAGACGCGGAAATACAGAGAATGAGGACTAAAACTGGCGAGACTGGCAAACGCATATACTTTATGGAAATAAGAGTTTTGATGAATCGTATGCGGAAAAGGCCGGAGGAAGTGTGAGGCGACCATTTTTATTGTTAGTTGTTTGAGTAATTTTTGGGAATCTACGTCATTGATGACGATTTAATTTTGCGGGCGATACTTGCTCGCTTGCTGGTTCCGTTGATAAGGGTGTTAAAGGTATTAAAATTTAAAAATATTGAGTGGAAAAAGGATACTCTTAAAATAATATTTCCCGTATTATGTTTTATGGGTAAAATACCACAAATACTCGTATGTAATCTTTTACCGTTTACACGTAATTTATAAAAATATTGCAGTTTCATGAAATAAAGAAACAATCGATAGCAATACTAATGTTTAGAGCTTTTACAAATATAAAATGTAATAAAAAAATAAAAATAACATCAGCGAAAGTGAAAGGAAGTTTGTGAGAAATATCAGTGGAATTTGGTGAAATAAGTGAAAACATGAGGATTTCATCGGACATTCAGTAGTAAAATTAAAGGAAAATACTTTTCAAATATTTATTTAGTGTTTTTTAATGCTTATATTTTTAAAGATACTTAATACTAACATCGTTTATTATTAATTTTACTTTTACGTTACTTGTAAAGAAACACTTATTTATTTTCAAGCAAGATTTTTCCGTAAATTTTGAAAGAGATTGCTTTA
This sequence comes from Torymus sinensis, assembly GCA_030522985.1. Taxonomy (NCBI): domain Eukaryota; kingdom Metazoa; phylum Arthropoda; class Insecta; order Hymenoptera; family Torymidae; genus Torymus; species Torymus sinensis. The sequence goes on along the minus strand of JAPYZP010001663.1, from coordinate 4,969 downwards.
ACAGTTTTTAATATACATTTGAAATACTGTACAAGCCTACGGAATTTACGAAATATGCGCATTTGAACCTCAACTTTTACTGTCATTCAAAAGACAGAAATATGAGAAAAAGTATAATTTCAATAAAAGATAATTAGGGCAATCTTTTATTCTCTTTTCAAAATCATGCCTTAGAACTGAAAAAGTGCAGCCAGTTAAAAATACCGAAGAAATGTTAAAGCGAATTTCGAAAGAGCCTGTGAGACAGATAATTTTTCTCATAAAATATGCAGCGCAGAAAGTGGAAGAAAGGCGGAAAATGTGAGAAAAAGTAAATGAAGCTTGGAAATTCAGTGTTAGCAAAGGCGCAAAAGCTGTTTGAAATGGGATTCGTCGCATGTGTCGGCGTTTAATTCTTCTTAAAGTACCATGAGCTCTCAAATGAATTTCTTATTCATTTTTGTTTCATTTGCAAACTGTATCATATATAGAGAGATTATGTATGATTTTATACAGAAATTTTTAAGTGTATAATTTCTTTTACTTATAATTTAAAAAATTATTTATAAATATATATCGTTATTACCTTCGTCTTTCATATTTTATCAGATAATGCGCAGATATTAACGTTTAACTTATAAATTGTTATTAAAATAAGTTCTACAAATAAAATTAAAGTGCTTCCAAATTATACGATTTCAACCTATAAAATTAAATGGTTTCCATGATTACAAACTCGATGGTTGTTGCATAATACCCATATATATGTGTGTATGTATTTTATTTTGCATTTAATTACGTGATATATTATAAAGTAATCGATTAAATCGCATTACGTCTTTTCAAGTGTTTCTCGTTATTATAGTATCTAATATAAAGATTCCTGTATTTCATTTAACTGAATTTTGAATATACATTATTTGATTAACTGTTCAAAATCAGTTAAAATGATTTATCTATATATCAAATGTTTTAAAGTAAAGATATTGTGCAACTAAAAATTATATTTGATCGAAAAGAATTTTAAATTATTCTTATCATTAAAGGATTGAACTGAACCTTTACATATTCTGCAGTAATTAATATCTTTAATAAACTAAATACTTTTTAATTCTAGTCACAATTTTGTATATTATATCCTATTGTAATAGCCAAGTAACATATAGATACGAGGCATAACATATAAACTTAGAAAATACACTAATATATTTTTTTTTCAATTCAATTAATTGCCTAAAAAGTGTTTACATATTTGCAAATATTTTAGAGCATTTTCATTGTTCAGTTTTACCTGTCATAACTTTTAAAAAAGTTCATATTTGCCAGTTGAAAATAGCAACAACAAAAAATTGCGTGTTTTCCAGTTCAATTCAATGTTTTAACATTGAATAACCGATTTTTGTAGATTGATTGATTAATTTTAAAAAGTCATATATTTCCATCTTGATAACTTTTTTCTATTAAAAAATATACATACATTTTTCTTACATACTAATAGTTAATAAGCATTGTAAATTTTTCTTAATTAGAAATATTTTTTAAATTCTTTTTTTTTTTAATTTGTTTATGGATATACACAATATATAAAACATATAAACCAAATGTTCTTCAAAGGTACGCTTACGTTTCATTTCTGCGTTCCAAATACCGAAAGACAATTTTATCGATTTTTGAGTGTCAAAGTTCAAAACTATTTTTAATACTATTTATTATCTCCAAAATTTAATCAATTCATGCCCGATTGTTGACGAAGTTTTTGGAAGCACTTTCAAATGTAATTATGAAAAATGAAAAAAAAAATGAAACGCTAAAAAATTTCCAGAATAAGTTTACTGTAAAACTCTTTATTTTCCCTTTTCTCATTTTGTCAAGCAAAATTCAAATTCACACACGACGAATTCATCGTATATAGGCAGATTCGCTATACGCCATCCCTGATTAACCCTAATCACCTCCCATCAGGGCGAACATCGCCACCCTCTCACACTCTCTCTCTCTCTCTCTCTCTCTCTCTCTCTCTCTCGTGCCGGTAAAAATCCATTCGCCCATCCGCTTATCCGCGAAATTAACATATTCGCGCCAACCATCAGCCTCTTGCCCCCGCAACTTAGCCTCAATCAATGTCTGCTAAATCAGGGACGCCGCGAGGGTAATTAATCGGCTTAGGCGGGCGGCGCGCGTCATGAGAAACGGCATACCGACCGGGAATTTAACACTGTCGCGCTCTCGTGCGCGCATATTTAGAGAAATCTATCGGCCACTTAATTACATCGTCACTGGAACTAGCAATTACCGGGATATCGAGATCGGGCAACACAACACAGTGTGCACGCTCACGCACATTATATATATACATCTACGATATGCGAGACGAGCTTGCGGTTCAACGTCGCTTTTGGTTATCGTTATACTATACGCTCTGAAAGGAGACTACTGAGATTGGCCCATATAGAGGGAGTAAGGAAAAATCTACAGGAATATCCCCACGGATTTCTTTATGTCTCTGGAAAGCTCGAATGATCTATCTAAAACCATCTTATCTACAACAAATGTGGTGTCTATGTACATAGGTGCTCATGGAACGTCGCAACTGAGCGTTGTCGGGCGGATTGCTTTATGTCTCTTGAAAGCTCGAATGATGATCTATCACAAACCATAATTGGTTTTAAGATATCTTAACTTATTTTCATTCTGTTTCTATTAAAATAGTCGTCAGTACATATGTTCTCATTGAGCTTTAGACCCTATTTTAACCTATCATTCTATGGAACTGAAATCAATTGTATACTCATTAGTTTAAAGTGCAGTTCAATCCACCATTAACTGGTGCTTACCCTCATATGAACCAATTTATGTGGGGATCTCGGTAAACTGCTTTCTCATGCTAGCAGCGCTTTGCGTCGTCAAGTTATCTTTGTCTGCGGTTGACGGCGAGAATCGAAAAGGCTTGTGCTTAAGAGATCTGAAGAGAAACTAATATTACTTTATTGACTGTTGATTGCATATTTTAAATATCATATCATACTTGTACCTCCAACGTGTTATTTTAAAATTCGTCTGTTTTTCTGTTTCAGGTGAGTAGTGGACATATTCAATCTGCCCCGTATTAAAAGTGATTGGCCGATCATTTGAGCTGTAAGTTTATTAAACTCTTCATATCACATCATCCTTCAAATTATTATAAAGCATTTACTATAATAGTATTGTTAAAAAATGAGGCTGATACGTGCGAGTAAAGTAATAGTACATATGTACAAAGGACGAAAGTCATAGTTACTCCGGCGGGAAAGTTTGATTATTATCCAAAGGATTGACCGACGTTAGTTCCGACCGATGTTCCATTTTCCTTCGAGATGCTCGTGGAGTTCCCACATTAATCATACAGTGCAACCACATTTATAACTAAATTTTGTAAATTTTAACTATTTGTTACAAGTATAACGCGATCTCATGTATTTATATTTATAACATACAAATTTACAGTGAATACGGTCTGCGATTTTATCTAATAACTTAACAAATTTAACACAACCATATTTTCCTCTTCTTTCTTTCATCAAATACGAAAAATCCACAAACTCTTACAATAAATATGAAAAAAACGCCTGAATGGCTGCACACTTCACTCTCTGCGTATTTTTCAATCAATAAATTACACGGAACTCCCGAACAACTGCACTTTACCCAACAACTTTCAATCTACCAGACAGCTTCGAACCCCATCCATCCCTACCCTAAAACAAAAAAAAATCATTTCCACGCAAACGAATGGACGTCACGGCGCATCACGGGTACCCCATTCCCCCTCAGCGTTTATCACGCACTCGGGCAACCGTCATTTCTCTCAAAGCACTCGTAAAGCGCGCGCGGGCGCGCCGCGAGCGAGAGACATCTCGTGCACGCACATACGTATATACACCGATATAGATATACAGAGACACGTATAACGCACATATGCATCGTTTCGGGGGCTAAGCCTCGCCTCGCTAACGGCGAGTTCGCGCGGCCGTAAAGCTGCGCGCGCTCGCGCACGTGCGTTTGATGCGAGCGGAACGGACAGAGAGAGAGCGCGCCGCTTATACGCAATTGGAAGCGGACAGTTCGAGTGACGCGACGGCGGCGGCGGCGGCAGCCCCCCGGGCTACAGCGATGTATACATGAGCGCGCGGAACATCATGTCTAAATCATACCCCGCGGAAATACAATCCGCACTCCGGCGGAATCCTTCTCGAGAGGCTCTCTCTCTCTCTCTCTGCGCGCGCGCAACGACATGGGGAAGCGAGTATGGTGTAGAGATAGTGCCGCTGCTGGTGGTGGTAGTAGTGGCGGTGGGAAGGTCTAATGGACGGAGATTGAACGCGAGCAGCCGTGTATATGTGGGTGCGAGAGGGTCGGAGGATGTACATCGGGTTGCCAATAAATGTACGTCTTATCAGCTGTATAGTTTGGGTCGTGGTGTAGTATAGTGGCCGAAGTAGGTTATGCCGATGCACACAGCTGCACGAGTACTGATCATCTGGGGTTGCTGAAAACTTCGACCTGTTGATTTCTTTGACACTGTCGCATGCAAATTTGCAAGTTAAAACGTATATTAATATTGTCCACGGTGTTGGATCTAGCATTCTGACTGAAGAAATAGAAAAGAAGCAAAGTACTAAAAAATAGTGTATTTCAATTTCAATAAAATAGATCTACGTGGTGGACAAAAATGTTGGTTTAGATTTGATAAGGAGTTGTTCATCTTTCCGGGAGAAGCAAAATACTTAAGAAGTGATCTTTCATTTTTACCTCAGAATGTCGGACGAAATCTTGACTTTTCTACTTAAAATAGTCGGATCAATTATTGTTGATACCGATAAATTTGAGAAAATATGCGATTTTTTTATGTTTTTAGTAAAGCTGTACAAAACTGTATTTGCTGTTCTTAGAAGGTATTAATTAGTACATATTTGTAATTATAAATGCTTAAATAACACTATGTTTTAAACAA
>JAPYZP010001661.1:0-15650 GCA_030522985.1 Torymus sinensis | reverse complement strand
ATCTTACTTGTCCAACATTAATGACGTTATCTCTATTTTCAAATATTTCTATCTCCTGATGTTCTGTATCAATATACATAACTTTAGGCAATACCTCAACGACTTCTGTAATAATAACAACCAAAATCGGTTGTTTCAAATTTTCTACGTGGCACAGCACGTTAAAAGTATATTCTCCAATTAATGTTGCCTGATATTCCACACTAAATATAAATGATTGGATTAAATTGAAATTTATAACCATTTATGTTCACGAAATTAAAAATAAAAAATTTTACTTGAATATTTGCGGTAAATTTGGTTTAAAATCTCCAGACATTGGACATATTTTAATAGCTTGAAAGCGCCCCTCCGAATACAAAGAGTCTGCCTCAATGCAGAATGATAATGCACAGCATTCGTTATTTGTTACTTCGAATGTTGTAGTTATTGTTTCACCTGAAGAAAATTTAAGAAATATAGTAGATCCAAAAAGAAGACAAAATATAATATGCTTGTACCTATGGTACATGTTCCTAATTTTAGTAATATGTTTCGACACGATATGGAGGGTTCAACAACATTAGCTACGATGAGAAACAGAGTTTTTAAATTATATTTTTTTATCTCAAATTCCCAAAACGATTCAAATAACCCAACATCTTCAGGGATAATAGTGAAGGAAATTTTTACTCTCTTTCCCTTTTCAGCTACACAGCTTGTGGATAGACATTGAAAAATGGACTGTTTTTCACTTAGTTCAGTCGATAATTTTGAGAAGCGGAATGTATAGACGTCAGTTGTTGGATTAATCATGTGAATATATCTAAAATGTACCAATTTATTGTAATATCAATAATAAACTAGATATATTAAGCTTTTGAATTTAGATCAAACCTTGTATGACATTTTGCAACGCCCATCATTTTGAATTCCACAACCCTGATTTTATTTATAATATTAGGATCAACCAGACTGTAGCCTGGTGGTCCAGGTATTTTCATATCTCTTCTACCGCTCGTCAAATAATCATTTTCTTCAATATCGAAGTGACAGTACGGCAATAAACTTTTCGCGGTAATAACAACCTTCAGAGGTATCTTACTTGGAATCAAGTTTTCCATTCTAAATAAAAACACATAGATTAAACAGTGTATGTTAAAATAATGTCGATGTAACGTACTTGCACTGAAGATAAGCTTTGTATTGGAAAACATCGACAGGGCAGAATTTCAAAGTGAATTCTATATTTTCTCCCGGTAGGAGGCTACCTCTTTCTGGATTAATCTGAAAAGGCCAGTTTTCACCCTCGATCCAACTGTCAGTGCTACGGTCGGTTAATCCTGCCGAACTGCTGAATAGATCGGATGGTTCTCCAGATGACAGTATAGTATCTAAAAATACACATTAGAAACTATTCTTATTTACGTCCATAGAGTTGCTGAGAAGTAAAAAAAGTACCTTCGGATTGGATTCGCAATGTTTTTTGTTGGCTATTTTCGGATTTGGAAAATTCACCAGTGTCAAAGCTGTTTGGCTTGGTTCGTTCTTTAAGTGTCAAGTTTGACGCATTGCTAAATGTCCTCAATTCAGCCTGGTCCAAACGAATCGGATAGTGTTCATCCATTATTATGTCCCACGAGTAGTCTAAGTGGACTATTCCGCTATTCTCTAATGTGAATTTTCTTTCGGTGCGCTGTAATTAAAAAAGTAGCATGAGTAGCGAATTCCCTCGCTACTGAATATAAAGTGTCATCGAAATACTAACTTGGAACATAAGAGTATCCTCGAAATTGATAACTTCAATATCACACTCGTAATCCGAATAATCAGCAATCGCGGAAACAAGAAGCTGCACTGATTGAGATGTTTTTGGGATTATTTCATATGCTGGTTCTCTTATCGCGCATGTGATCTTTTGCACGTAAATGTTTTCTTCATTATCTGTAGCGAACGAGCTTTCTTCAAGATCACTCAAAGATGGATATTTTTCTGTCCAAACATCTCTTGTTTGTCTAGCATCCCAGGATGGTTCTATTATAGGTTCTTCAAGAATGATTTGATTTATCATGCAATCGAGAGGCACCTGAAAGATATATAATTAGTAATTTCTCTTGAAACATAGAAGTATAACCTTAATTACTTGTAATAGTGTCATAGGTTCTGCTGTAAGAAATGTAGCCGTCAACTCTTTGAAGTTGTTGGGCGCTACATGTCCTGCTGAGGGAATGCAGACTATATTGGGATGCGTGTTCCATTCAAATCGAAAATAACAGTCATTCGTTTTGTTTACAATCTTGAAGTTTATCTTGTGCATCCGATTCAGAAAACACTTTGCGTAATCGAGGTTGTAGCTCAAAACATTTTGGTTCATTAAGTTTGAACTTGAACCTAAAAACCATATTTTTTTAAGTCATCGCAGATAGCGTGTAGTATCGAAAATATTATGTCATAACTCACGACTTAAAGAAGTATCTTGTTTCAAAGAACTCTTTCGTGATTTACGTGTAGAGGTTCGTGAATTCGTTCTTTGGATGATATTTAGCAGAGAGCTATGTATAATATCTAAATTTTCAAGAATAACAGGTTTGTCAAAACCTTCGCCGGTGAGTTTTATTTCATGATTTTCATATGGATTGTTCTCAATTAAAATATTCAAGCTACTTTCATATTTTTCAGTTTTTATTGGGAGGAACAAAACCTCGATAATTCTAATTTCCTCAGGAAGCATCTGAACACTTAATTTCGATTCATCTAAAAATATATTACCAACGTAAGTAAATGTAATCTATCTTTATAAACGTTATATATGTACGAACCATATTTCTCGACTATACAACCACATAATAGCGATTTTTCATTTTTGTCAATATTAACTTTAAAAATTGAATTTAAATCATTCGTAATTTCTATCGTTAACTTTGCGATCACTTGACCGACGTTCTTTATTTTCAAAATCTTCCTACGACACTCAAAAATGAGTGCCAGGCCAAAATTGATCACTGGATTACTATTATCTTCAAAAGTAGTTTCGATCAAGCATACTTGAGGCAGGCAACCTTCTCCCTCTACATTGATGTCAAACCGTTGAGGCTCAAAATTTTCCGGTAAATCCAGGGCCATTTTTAAAACACTCGCAAAATTCTATTAAATTATAACAAACTGTATTCATTAAACATAATATTTTAAAAATATTTATCTATTAAAAAAGTAACATAGTTTACCCCTATTAAACTGGGTGCGAAAGTGATATTAAAACTCTGCCTCGTCATTGGCGGGACGCTCAATCGGTTCGCATTAACTTCGAACATGCCAGAAGGCGATGATTCATCGGTAACCGCTATCGTTACGTCCCCGGGTATAGGGCTGGTGTTTCGCAATGTAATACAAGTAGTGTAAGAGTTTCCAACGCATACTTGACGAAAGTGCAGGGTCTTTGTGGGTTTGATAAATATTGTATGTTCTTTGAACTGAAAAATATCTTGCTATTATTGATAAATATATATAGTTTTAAAGTACATTGATAAAATATTGAATTTTTTAAAACTATTATATTAATATTTATTACGGCCGACATTAATTATTGAAAATGTTATTGATCATTTTATAATTATCGATTGAAAAAAATCAAATTATTACCTGATATGGGCAATACGAATCATCTAAACAGTTAAGAATATGACTTTCTGCATACATCTCATTATAATTATTAAAATCAATTTGGGCAACGCAAACGTCCGCAATCAAGGATATTCGTCTATTTCCATCCAATGGCAAACAATCTGGCACTACGATGGCTAATTTTTCTTCAAAACGACCAATCGCATCGGACGAACAACGAATAGATAAAGTGTCTACTTGTTCAGGTTCTAACTCTCCCCTAGATTTTTCAAACTCAAATGGGCCCCATTTCACACTAGTGCTTTTTATACTACTAGATCTGTAAAAATTTATTCAAAGTAATACCGATGTTAATTTATTTTCTAAATTAAGCAATGAAAAAAATCTGTGTTACCGCTTTGAAGTAGTTTTATCTTGCTTAGACTTTCGACCTTTCTTCGAAAATTTGTCACTTTCTCGTTTTTTAGCCGTTTCATTTTGAGCACGATCGATCGTTGCCTGATCTACGATTGAATATTTCAAGGGGAATTGACCTACATTTCTAATGTTTAATTGCATTATTTTCGTTGATTTTAGTCCTACAGTTCCAAAATTAAGTGTTGGTTGAGGTTCGATGGAAAACCTGGTTTCAAAAATTTATTATAAGTTTAGTAAATTTTTAAATATATTATGTATAACGTAATAATAATGTATTTTACCTCGTGTGATAAGAAATGGCAGATATATTTAGTGGCTGTTCAGTAACAGTACCAATGTCCTTATAAGGTTCAATTATTGCGCATTTAAAAAGAGGGGCTGATTTCAATGTGATTTCAATCGATGGCGTAAATGATATCTAAATAATGATACATTATTTTTTATTTTTGTTTTCAAATAACTAACAAAATCTAAAAATGTACATACATTTATTGTCGCTTGTTTTTTAGGTAAGATGGATCCAGCAATAGGATTAATACCAAAGTTTTCTACTAGAGCAGTGATTGCACTTACATCGAGTATACTTTTTAATAACTCGACTTGTTGAAATAAAATCCTTTAAGAATACAAATAAAATTAGTTATTCTTATAAATCAACTATTAATTATATACAAGAAATATATTTACTCGTATTTAATTTCATATAGCCCATTGTTCTTTATGATAAAAGATGATGTGCTGTTAGAGTTCACGGTAAGGCTGTTAAAATCTATCACGTCATCCGGTTGTATCTCAGTAATAATTTCGTATACTTCCGCAGTTATCGTAACAATTTCAGTTCCTATTGGTTCCGAGTCTTTTTCACTCGTAAAGAGATCGAACCTTATAAACTTTGTTTCCGAACTCTTAACCTACACAATTTTAAAATTTATCATAATTTTCAATATTCAAACTGTGAAAATGAACAATTTTACATTACCATATCCGCATAATATTGCACTCCGATGTCACAGATTTGCCTATGTTTAATCATTCCGTGTGAGGGTATGACCAAAAACTGCAATTCCGTAGCATCGATCGATACACACCAGTAGATCGTAAGTGCAGAATGATTACTTATTGTAACCATTCGCGTTTCCGTTCGCTGCAGCAAAACTCGGCCTAATTGTATTTGTTTCGGTTCAATTTGAATATTCAAATCTATGCCTGTACCCGTAAGCTGAAAATTGCAAAATTAAGAGTTAATAAATTAGTTATAAAAAATTATTTATCGGTTGTGAACTTTGAGTACTTGAATATTTTCTGGTTCATCGTTGTGTTCTATTGATAAAACCAACATGTCAGAGATTTCACCAATTTCTGTAGCTCTTGCCGTAATATTAAGAAACCCCGTTTCATCTGGCTGTAAATAAATGGTTTATTCAGTATCTTGTATGTCAAATGTCATAAAATAGTTACTTGTATTTCCATCTGTCGGGTTATTTCAAAGTTTTCGTATTTCTCATCAGCTAAGGAACACGTTACGGTAGCAGGTACTTGTGAAATATTTCGAAGTTTCAATTGAGTATACCTTTTGTGTGATCTGTAAAAATAAATAAAACAATTATTTAAAGTGTACTTTTTCTGAGAAGCATAATTTTTACGTAATTAAATAATCTTACCTGTTTTCTGTATGATTCAACACTAACAGGCTTCCAAAGTCGTAAGCTTGCGTATTAAAAAAGTACGTGGGATCATGGGACTCTGTGACTTTATCGTTCTTCACCTTTACAAATAATGAATGACAATAAATTAGTACGACTAAAAACAACGTGCGATTCTAATAAAACATACACTCACTCTGTCAAAAACAAGACCTGGAGTCATGTCCAGCCGAGGCACTTGTGCCAATCCTTCAACCCGAATCGCAAACTTTACATTGGGATTGTTCATAAGCGCTACCGTGAACTCGCCCTTAAACCTGCCCTTTTCTGATGGCGTAAACGTGACCCGTAACTTTCGTGATTCTCCTGGTTGAAGCGCCAAACGAGGATCCAGAATTGGTTCATCTACATCACTATCTTTTTCCAGCGATGGAATGGCTGGGCTGCTTGACCAGGCTCTAGATCTTCTCATCTCGTTGGAAAGTTTAGAGCTGCGTTCGTCGATGGTGGGAGGTTGGAGGATTGGTGCAGGTATTTGTTCGGTGATACGTTTTTGTGGTGATATTGAAAAAACATCTAGGGATAACGGTTCGGATATTGAGACTTTGAAGTTGATCTATGTATAGTTGGTTATTTTATTTCGTGATAAATTTACTATTCAGTAGGAAGGAGTTTGTTGATGTTTCACATTCCTTGAGGATGGTGTACGTTCTAGATTCCATCACTGGTCTGGATGGTTGAACTTCACTTTCTAAAAAAATGTAGCAAAAGTAAGGCTTTGCAATTACGAAATATTTAATAGAATCTTTACTTACTATTAGTATCTATAATATTTTTAAGATGTTCTGATAAATATAGAACTGTTCCATCATATGTTTGGCGATCCGATGGATCGCTCACTCGAATGTGTAAGGTGAAAAATCTATCTGGTATCTTTAGAATAAATTTATCGTTATTGTTTATAAAATTTTAATGCGTTAAAATATTATTACATCACGATAGTTACATGTATCCCCGAATCATTTTTGAACGTTAGTTTTTCTTTGACTTTCGTACTCTTTTTCGATTCCTGATTCGCTTCCTGGTATAGTTTGTATAAATAAAAATATAATAAGAAAGAAATAGACGTGGTTATAATACCTTTCCTGAAGTTATTCTTGTTTCCCATTCCATGATAGCATCCAAAAGAATATTTAAACTAATTTTATATTCTTTCATTGCCTTTGAAATTTCATCAGATCCTGAATCTCTATCAGATATCCTTTCTAAAATGAAATGAGAAACGATATATTATATTATATGGAAAGCGCTTGTGTATAAAATATAACATAAGAGTTTTAGAAATAACTTTACTATTTCCTGTATCATCATTCTCATGTTCACGAATTGGAGATAATTTTTTTGAACTTCTTTTTGTTTGTGTACCTTCACTTTTCTATTAAATGTATAAAAAAAATTGACTGTTAATAAATAAAAATCTTTATACAGTAAAATATAAATATTTACGGGTTTTCTTGCTATTTGTTCTTGGTCTTTTTCTTTCTCAGCTACTAAAGTATTTGATTTACGAGACTTTAATTTGTACAATTCAACCGAATCATTGAATGTAATAAACAAGGGTAAAGCAATTTTTCCTGTAGCATCTAATAACGTTTTCATAGTAACAGCTTCATTTTTAATAAAGTTATTATTCAACGTTGGCAGCACGTATCCTTGTTCAAAGGTTGATTCGGATAATCTAGAAGATTAATTTTTAGTACTGATTTGTTAATAATTCAGAAATGGAAATAAGGTATACCAGTACCTTTCTTTTAAGATATTATAATACAAATCTTGTCCAACGTCAGGCAATATACTCAGCCTCTTGTTACTATCCTGACTTGGTCTCGACTTCGGTCTTGCTTTACTACTCTTCACCACAAGTAAATCCGTCGATTGTAGCGCACTCGAAATCATTTCTATCATATGCTCATATAAACTGTGTTTATCCATTCTCAGAAGTTCTTCTGACGGCGGAATTTTCCTGACTAGTTGTAGAATTTTTGTAGAATCGTTAATCTCGCCTTTCTTAATAATCGCGTCTGCAGACTTGTTCAGCTTCTCAATAAGATCATCGTAACGTTTGCTTAAAAGTTCTGCGAGCTTTATTTCACTTTCTGTATGAGCAAAGGATAAAGCTTCTAGGAATACCTCATTTAGGCTTAAGAGAGGTAAATTTAAATCTTTTGCTGTGCGACAGGCTGTTTTCTGATATTCTGCAGATTAAATTAAAATATTAATTTGCAAATGTTATTATTGATTTAGATAGAATACCTGTGGATGGAGTTCCGTGAAAGATAAGCACGATTTTCTTTTCAGGTTCAAGAATATGAGAGCTATCTATCGACCCACGTGTGCTGTTATTAATTAACTCGGTTAAAGGATCTAGCATTGTGTTGTAAAAATTTGGATTCTCTTGCTGCTTATCAATGTAGGCTGCAATATATCAAAATATAACATATGTTATAGCTAATTGTGATTTTTTTGTTATTATTATTGTTTTTAAAAATGTGAACAAAATTACCATGCAAAAGAGTTTCAATATCGTTTTGATCTAGATTCATAAACGCAGTCAGCATCGCGGAAGAATCTGCTTTTTCAATTTTGGATTCGGATTTTTTCGTTTTTTGTTTGGATTTGTCATTGGGATGTTCACTGACAGAATCGTCGCTATTTACATCCTTAATCATGTGTTTCACAAAAGGTATAAAATAATCGTCTGAACACATTTGACGTATAAGAGACTCGTAGAAATTTAATAATATTTCAGGAAAAGTCTCGCCGATTTCTCGTTGGGGAATTAAAATGTCTTGAGTTTTATAGTAATGTTTTAAAACACGAATAATTTTGTTCACTTCTGTAAAACTAAAAACGGTTGATTATTTGATGAGTTTAAAAAAATTAATGATAATTAGTTAGGAACTGATGTAATGCCAAGATTTTATTTACTCATTCAAATGCTGCCAGTACAGTTCTATTGCATATTCATTACTATTTTCAATTATTAAATTTTCTTCTATTATTTTAGTACCAGGAACTATAGCTGGAAACTGAATCTCGGCTTTATTAATTTTCAATTGGCGCTCAATACCATATCCAACAAGATTGATTTTGCTATTTTCTTGTCCATTCTGAACTGTTATAATAATAGTCGCTTTTTGGTAACCCTAGTATTAAAAATATTATTATGAAATATAATTATAATTTTTTAATACATATAAATAACTTTTACTAACATTTTTAAATGGCTTGAAATAAACTTTTATTATAGCTTCTTGACCAGGTGAAAATATGTCACTTTTATGATAGATATAAAACGGACTTTCTATAGATTTAACTAAATTCTTCGACACGTTATCTATACATATTTCCCACTGGCAGTCAACCACTCCTCTATTAAAATATTGAAATACAATGGTAAAGCAAACTGCTCTAACCTATTAATAAATTTTATAAAATTAAATAAATTTTCTTACTCATTTTTCAGAAAGAAGTTCATTTCACGACAATCGCCTATAAAGACTTTATCAAATCTCAAAGTTTTTGTATTTACAGTTATAGAGGGATAGGCAGCCAAGGCTTTAATAGTCACAGGAATCACTAATCCATTTCTCACCTAAAAATAATTTCATTCGATGATAATAACTTGAAACTATTTAAATAACAATACGGTATACAGTTGTACATACTTCAAGATAACATTTGTAAGTAACATCAGTACAGTTCAGTGAAAAGATTTCCTTTTTTGGTCTAAAAATTATACTCAAGTAAGTGCTTTCGCATTGACAGATTTCTGAATTTTTCTCAAGCTGGACAAAGAAACATGATTTTCCAGACTTTTTCCTTCTCTCTTTTTCCACTTTCATTTTTATTTTGGCTTTTTCGAATCCATAATTTCGTAATTCGATGAATAATTGTGAAATTTGTTCAACAACTACGGCACCCATATCCACAGTGTACGAAGGTGCCATGGAAAATTTGACTTCGTTTTCAGTTTTATCAAAAGTAGAAACCGATGAAGTATTTTTCATTGTATCGATGGAATCTTTGACAATGACCCGTTCGAAAGCCATGTCGATATCAATTGCTTTCGGGTAATGTTCATTTTTTTCAATGATTCCCCAACCGTCATCTGTAGTAATTAAAAGATATGATTTTAATTGCACGGTTGATTAAAATATGAATAGATTGAAGCGCTACTTGTAAAAATATTTCTCACTGATATTTGAAAAAATCTTATTTACCTACAAGTTGTATAATTTCATATTGGCTAATGTATATTTCTTCATTGATAATACTACTCGATGAACACTTTAGATCAAGGAAATTGTAATCTTGAATCGTGCTTTCAGACATTATCATTTGAATTGCTTTATATCCAAATTCAATTGGATACTTTTCAAATGCAGAATCACGAGAAATGTCCAGATAAACTTGAGGAATCGTTGCCATCCACCTTACGTCAATAATGAATGGATCCAAATGCGGAATCTAAATTCAAATATTTGATTTTTGTAAAAATAAAAAAAAATTCTAACGCACGGTGATAATGTTTCAAAAAGATAAAATTTTTTTTTATATTCATTATCTAAATGAATTTTAGATTAAAAAACATTAGATGTACATACTTCGAGAAAAAGTTTCTCTTTAAATGATCCAGGAGCCGATGGTTGTTTTTCAATTGAAATGATAGATTCCGACACTGGATCGAGTATTGTAGGCCCTTCGATAAAGCGAAGTAAGTTCGAACTTGTTTCAATATTCCAGTTGAGTGGAATCATGCACTCGTTAGTGATTTTTAAAGTTGTCACTGCCGAATCGCAAAATAACTACAATATTTTTCACAATCAGATTAGTAACAAAAGTATCACTACATCGTTTTATCAAATGAAAAGCAAATAAGATTTTTTTTACTTGTAAACCATAATCAAGTGTATGATCTTGAATCTCACACTTGACTATATCAGACGTAGCCCTTATCGTTAATATTTGAGGTAAACCACCTGCAACTTCGCAAATTGCTTGAATCGATATTTTGACGCGTTCAAAACTATGAAACGCGAACAATATTTCTTGCTCGGTAAACGGTTGTATTTGACCTTCTTCAGGTGAAAATTGTAAGAACTATTAAAAATGAAATTGAGTTTTTAGTGCATAAATTGCGTGATAAATTAGTAACTAAAATATACGCAATCATACTTTATCTATAAGATCTATGGAAGGGATGTCGTTTTTCGAATCACCCGATGAGCTACATGAACAGACACCTTCTTCACATTCGCACGTATCTGGCAATGGGCACAAATCACTCATTCTGTAATCGTATGATAATATATCGTCACTAGTTTTTATTTCAGGGGGCGATTTAACATCCTTATGTCGACATTTCGGATTTGTTCCTAAAATGAAGAAATGCGTAAAATAATTGTAACTAAATTTTCTCATTTAAATCATTACTTTGGTAAGAAATATAATAACTTACCATCCTTGGAACTTCTTTCTGTCATTGAACCTTCCGATCCATGCTTAATATAAAAAAAAATTACCATATTAGTAGAAAAAAATCGTGATATCATAAAAAACTTTCTTACTTCTGACGGTGGAATTAAGCTTTCATACGTGAAGCTTTCCTTTATCCATTTTATTTTGTAACAAACTGAAAACGGACTGTCATTTATTAGTTTCACCCTTTCTTCAGCAGTCCAGCCGGCAACACAGTACAATGTAATCTCGCTTGGTTTAAAAACCAAATGTGGAAAATTCACTTCAGCCTTACATAAAATCTTGTCCTGATTATATATAGTAAAAAATTAAAGACAATATTTTACAAAATATAATGAGTGAAATCAAAGTTTCAAAATTTATTCTTACGGTGTATTTGTGCTCATCGTATTTAATTTTCAGGTAACCGTCGTATCTTTGTGGCAATGGTTCTGAACTTTCAACGTCAAAAGGAAAATAAAACTTGATTGTAGACGGTTTGCTATTTAGCAAGAGAAGGTCTAATTTATCAGTGTAGCAATTACACTTTTCAACCATGAGAAAAGGCGGATCAATAGTCAAGTGTGCAGTTAAATGACGTCCTGATTGATTCGTTACTTCGAGTTCATCTTATAAATAAAAAAAAGATTTACTTATTTTTTAATTCAAAGATTTCTATTAAAAATTAATTATGTTAATTACTTTCTTGCTGTAACTTTTTGCAATTCCAATCAAAGTCTAATCTGAACAATACTTCTCTCTTATCGAAAATTACATTTGGTTCGACAAAAGTAGCAGTAAAAGCACTCGTGCCTAATAATTCGCGTTTCGCTTGATTATCTATGGTAGCATGAACATACCATTGCTCAGCGATTGTTTCGTTTCTTGAAAAATGATTAGAAGGTATCTGATATTTTCAATTAATAATAAAAATATCGATGATACAATAGTTTTGTTAACTTACACATCCCAACGTATCTTGCAGTATATTGTATGCATCGATCCAGGTAGCATCTCCAATGTATTCGGCTCAATCTTAAACTTGCTACTACAATAATATTTTTGTGGATACAATATAAAAAGTACATAATTTATTGCGTAAGATAATTACTTTTCATTGTCTTCAATGGAACCTTTTCTTGTCGGTCGAATTTTTTCCACGTTTGTTAAAAGTACATAATGGTACCGCGTTCCTTCGTTTCGCACCGTAATCGGTATGATTGAATCTTGACGCCTGTAACCAAGCAACATGATATAAAATATCGATCAGATAAAATTGCAAAGCAGATACAACTCGTAGTACCTAAAGAGATATCCCATGTCAAATATGGGAAAAATTTCGGGATTGAAGACGATGCTAGTCCCCGCTCCAACCGCCGAGAGATTAATAGTCGTGGTTTTTCCGTTTAGAACAGCAATCGACAATTTATCGAAAAATTTTCCTGTATCTCTTAGAAAAACTGATACTTTAAGAGACATTGATGTGTTTGCTTCGATTTCACCTGACCATGGCCTAACGTCCCAAACTGATGTGGTTTTGCACTAAGTTAATTTTTGGTTATCATTACTTTAAAATTGTACTTTAGTAAGTAAATATGATTAAATGAGTATGATTTACCAAAGAAGTATTAAATTGTGCTGCAATTGGCGAGTCATTGATGAGATTTAAGATAAGACACTTTCTTTCAAGTAACTTTGTCTCTCCAAAATCCAAATTAGATGGTTCAACAGTAATTACAGGTCCTTCACCTTTGCACGTAATATCACAGATCGTAATAGGAGCTGCGTAACCGAGGCTCACTAAGCTATTACAAATAATGAATTATAAGTTTTCATTCTAATCTAATAAATCTCGTTAATACTAAGTGCAATTGATACTTTAGTTTAATTTCTTGATTTCCAACTTCTTTAACAATTATAGTAAGTATAGTTTCTATTGAACGGCCAGCTTCAAGGTATCCCTGGTAAGTCGACAGTGAGTACAATACGATTGTATCTTCCTGCACCTTAAAAACCAAAGTAAAAACGATTTATTCAAAGAAACATATATTTTATTTATTTTTGTTTACCTTTTGCGGTATGATGTGGAAGTATCCATCAACGTCAGAAGTGTTAGTAATTGTAAGATATCGAGCATACGGAAAATTGATAAAACAAAATCGAATATTTATTTCGGGAGGAGTAACTCTAAAAGTAACTAGTTTAGCGTTCAACTGAAACGATGCTGTAAGGGGCTCGGCATTGGCACTGTTACACATGCATACTTCCATGTGAGTAACTCCGCTACGCTCGACATTTGGCGTGTATGAAACCTAAGTAGTTAGTAAATAATAAAATTAAAATTTCAAAACTTTATTTTGTGATTTACAATAATGCTGCAATACCTGTACAGGGAGACAACTAAAAGGCTCGACTGTCCCTTCCTTGGGACTAATTAAAAATTCACGTGGATGTGACGAAAGTGGTGGCTTGATCTGCGCTCTCGCAAACTCTTCGTGAGTAACGACAGGCTGGCAGCCGTCGGATGGGATTCTCATGCGAAAGTGGACGGGTATGTTTGAAATATTGCGGAAGCACAGCTGCTTCTTCATCGTAAAACCTGACGGAAACATAAACGTTTTTGCCAAGGAATTTTAGGAGAGAGTAATGGTACTCTGATTACCTAAACCAACTGGACCGAAACCTATTTCGTCCGAGTCGACCAGCATCATTGGCGGAACTACTTTGCCTCTAAAAGTTTCTATTATTAGTAAAAACGTCTTTACAATTATACGTTACACTTACTTTATGATAAATGACAAGACTTCCGAGCTCTCTTTAATCACAAAATCAACGCGTTCGATGAAACATCCAGTTCTGTCAGAACAAATTGTCAGCCTCAATAGTTGTAACTTGCCTTTAGTGATTATTACTTCAGTAGGGTCTACTTTGACGGTGCTTCCGAAATCGGCAGACTTTTGTTTAAATACCAGCGTGCCGGGAATAGGGCCCGAGTTTTTACACACTATCTGCGATAATTAATTATTTATTTTTCCTTATCAGGTATATATTAATCGAACTTTGATGTAAACGCATACTTCGTAACTATAGGTGGCGCATAGATAGATCTCTCGAACGTCCAATGACAATATGTTTAGTTCAAGAGTCGGACCTAAGCATCTGCCTACCAAACTAACGAAAGTAAAGGATTAATAAATCGTTCTAAAAATGAATAAAATTATATATTACTTTATAGGAAGCCGTTCCTCTTGACCACTAATATCTAAGTATGCAATCGCAGAAATCTCACCCACTCTTTTTGGTTTGAAGATTACTTTTACTTTTGTCGTTTCGCATACTTCACCTTCCTGAAATGAAAAATCTAAAGATCCCGAAGAATTGAGCCGAAGAAAGTATTGCAATTAATTTTACCATTGGAAGTACGTGAAAATGCTCGTTCTCGAAGGGACGACTTTCGTCGACGATGCTCGAATCATTTGGCAGCGAATCTGTTTCACATCTGCAAACACTTTTTCGACTATTAATTTCGAATTGCTAAAAACTCCAAAAATCACTTACTTTTTGCTGTCACGATGATCTTCTTCAACGTTAACCCACTTGTAGAAAAGCGGGCCGTTACTGTTATTTTTAATTTCTATGGACGCACCTTGCGATAAGCCCAAGAAGGTGTCTTCTATCAGTATGCTGTTTTGTAGCACGCGTACGTCGCAGCTGATCGCTTCGCCATATATTGTACTTTGAACTGTATCTTCTACAACAATAATTTTAGAATTTAAAATTTTTTTTTCTTTTATACTGATGGATGAGCTGTTAACTAGATGTACCAGAGTCATATTTCAGGAAAACGTGCCCATTTGCAATGCCAACTTTCTTAGGCAAAAATTTTACACACAGTTGACGAAATTCGCCAGGTTTAATCGAACCCTTTGCTGGCGTAACCGTAAAATAAGGGCTATAAAAATACGTTATTGTTTAACGAGAATAATCACTTTCTGAAAGCATTATTATAGATTGAAAAAAAAACTACTTGTCAGTGAAGATGCTGAAGCCTGTTGTAGCATCGCCGAGATTTTGAAGCAGAACGGGGCATGTCTTCTCTAGTTTCACTGCAGTTCGACCCATGTCGATTTGCTCCGAGAACGAGAGAAGTGCGCGTGGCCCAGCAGCTATTAAGAATTTTTGTTCATTTTAATGAATTTACTGATTTTAAAATTCATTACATTTTAATGTTGCATATTTTTTTACCGACAACTGCTACAGCAAACGTTCCCTCGTCGGTATTGAAAACGATGTCTTGAATGTAATCTCTCTCTTCGTCGGGACGGAATTCCACTTCATAAACTTGCGTCATTCCAGCTATTAGTCGGGTGTTGAGTGAAGATCCCCTGAACGTGACACTGAAATTCACTGTTTCCGAAGTTAGCAGTGTTATATGCCGAGGAATCTGTGCAATTAACATATCGTATTTTT
>JAPYZP010001660.1:0-15669 GCA_030522985.1 Torymus sinensis | reverse complement strand
CTTCGAGCTAGTACCTACAATTGTCGAATGGAGAACTATAGAGAATAAATGGATATTGTTCAATGATTTTTATTGTATAGGAGACGTTTCGGAAAGAGCTTGAAAGTTATAGAAAAAATGAAAAAATTCGTTAATTTAAACCAAAGTTAATACTTCTGAGATACAATGATGCAGTGACCATATCGGTAACGGATTCCTTTTTATAGATATTCGCTATTAGAACATCATTTTTCGTACATTGGGTATAGTGTACGGAAATATCAAAATAACATTTGTCGATCCTTCTATAATTTAGTTGTTGAATTTCCAAATGTCATTATTAAACTATCTGTAATATTTTTATTGTTATACTATTAACTCTGTCAGATTTAATGGAATAAGTTAGAGTCCTTTGACCCAGAAGAAGCAAAATATAATTTTTGTATTTATAACGTTTTGCAGAAGTAAATAATGAGACACCAGAAAGCGGCAAATTGAAGTGAAAAAATAAAGTTTTATTTTCTCCCAACCGGGAGGAAGTTATTAATAAGATGACGGGAAAATAATTTTAATGAGTTCTACGAGCGGCATCAGGCAAGAAAGAAAACTCAAGTGTCAGTTAAAGGGATGTCGGAGCCCAAAGTAGGTACTCATCTGAATTCTGCGCTAGCTTGAACCAAGAAAACCTGCAATTTAAAAAACGTATGCATGCCACGCTAAAATAACGAGTTATCCACTATGCTATAGAAGAATTACAATCTATTTTAGATCTAAAAAGAACTAAAAATACGCTAAAATAATGTGAAATTGAGTGACAGATGTACAGTAGACCGTTAATGTTACAGAAGACAGCGGAAATGCATAATGATATGACGAAAACGAATACGAAATCTTGATAAAATGTTATATGCATATTTTCTGTGCCTTGCACTATATCTACTATAAACGTGATTAATCAAATCGTATACTGTAAATTTAACCTTAAATATCTTGAAAAATTATTGATAAATATTCTTGCCCAACTACAAAATATCATTTTTCAATTCAATGTACAATTCAATGCATTTTACTAAAAATTCTTCTTCAATTTCAGAATAAGAATTTAACTTGTAGACAGATATTGCGCTTTAATCAACTAGGGATGTAACACTCAAGTACCAAATGTTTGAAGAGCTCCGGGCCAGGCCGCAATAGAACGGAAGTTCCAGAAGTCCTGAGGGCCAACAACATGGTGTCTTCGGGCGACACTGTTTCTCAATCTAGAGGAAGGAAATCTATATAGCGCGGAAACCAACAGCCTCAATGGTCGACACAAATTAATTGCCAAAATATTAAAAGAAAGCGGTATTTAGTTCTAGATACAGGTATGGGTATGTTTTCTAATTTTAAATCCTGTGACTCCTACTTACGTATAATTTTTTATATGAAAAAGAGGTATAATTATTTATTACATGTATCATTGATATGAAACTGAACAGCAGATAAATTATACAATATATTAGTCGTCCATTTACAAAATATATATTTAAAATGATTTGGACCTGTTAAAAATTTAATACAACTACACTCTAATGAATTCTTAGACGATTTATAGCGCTTCGACCGTAATTTACACGAAATTGCCTTTAAAAAATTACCCATAATTGTATTAACGAATCTTGAGAGAAAACGAAGAGCCGGAAGAGATAGAAACAGAAACAGAGAGAGAGAGTGGGAGAGAGAGGGGGGGGAGAGAGGCGGTCTCCCAAGCGCATCACGATCCTTTTCGTTCGGCTTTCGCCGCAGCAGCATGCAGCCGCGCATAGAGGCATTATTAATGCCCGCCGGTAATGAAGTTACAACCTACTGTTGATGATGAGACGCGGCTAAAGCAGAGAGAGAGAGAGAGAAAGAGAGAGGGGGCGAGAGGGAGAGAGGAAGGGCACAGAGGGAGACGGGCCTTTAGTGAAAATTCGATTTTCCTCATCGTTTATGTATGATGCTCGGCGTGGAAAATTCCGCAGGGAGGTAAAAAATAAGCCGGGGACGGGTTACGCGAAAGGCAGAGTAAGAGGAAGAGAAGAAGAGGATGATGTCGGAGGGTCTTAAAGCGATGCACAGCGAGATTTGATGCGATTAGGCGGCTCTAATGGAAGGTTTGATCGACAGCCGGGCATTAGCGCTCGCCCGATGCTGCCAATACGAGCGAACCGCGATTTATCATTGAATTGTGCGCCTCCCACTTTCTTCCTGGAAAGATCTTAATACATTTATTTACATTATTTATAGGCTTATCGCAAAATAGTTGTTAAATGTGCAATACATATAGTTGCAAGTTTGAGAATCGAAAATCTTTCATACCTGTTTATAAAATGTAGTTTTTTTTTTAATAAATAAAATATTCCAAACAATTGTCAAGGTATTTGGGTTGAGAAATCACACGTAATGGAAAATCCGTTTGAATAAAAACACAAACAGAGATAAACGTACGATTCCCCCTTGTAATTAATAGTTGAAATTGGACATTTCAGTGGAAAAAGTTTGATTAAACAAGCTCATCGTGTGGATAAGCTTTAGATTACTCTCCCGCGTAAGACCCGCGGATAAAGTGGGATAAAAAATTAAATCCAAAAACAGATACACAAGAAATACAGAAAGAGAGAGAGGGAGAGAGAGCAAAGATCGAGGGGCAAAGATTTTCTACTTTAATTACGAAGCGAGTAACCCGCGGCCACTTTGTCTTACTTTGTAAATTGCATTGATCTTAAAAAGAGTATCAACTCTGCTCAACGCGCGTAAAGTCCATAATCCAAGAAAATGCGCTCCCTGCGAAAGTACGTGCCAATACGGGGCGCTAAAGAAGAGTGCGCGCGGCAGGAGAGATATAGAAAAGCGACTGAATTCCTCGGTATAGCGCTCTCGCTCGCGACAATCTCGACGGCTCGCAAACTTCTTCGCAAGTGTCTATCTTCGCGTTCCACTTAGCGTTACTTGGGAATTCGGTCCTCGATAACTGGCCGGGCATGGCGTGGGCGGTGCATTAACTCTCTCTCTCCCCTTTCTCCCTTCTCCCATCTCCTCCCAGCAATAATAATTCGAGCGGTAGTTCGCCTGGCTCGCGGCGGAACCTTCGGTTTTCTCCTCTGCCGCATAATCTTTCCGATTGTTTTCGATGCATAAAACTTTTAGTACGCTGCGCAGCAGCAGCTGCGGCTGCGCTTGAGGAGTGCCTCGAATACTGAGCAGCTTCTACTTACATTAGCAATCAGTTTTGCCGTAGTTTCTTTTATTAATTGTTGACTGATCACATGATTAGGTGTTTAACTGTGAAAAATGTCTTTATGCACAGAATGAACGGATATACGTCTCTCGGAATTTTCACGAATAAACTAATCTATACTATAATAAGATTAGACATATTATAACATAAAGATATATAATTTTAATATGAAAAGGGGACAAGAGTTCTGATTTAAGACTTCGTAGTCTGAAAAATATTTATTCAGTAAATTAAATATACCTATTATAAAAGTTATTAATAATGTATTCATTTTGAATAGCCAAAGTTTTGAACGAATATAATGATTTTTCAACCTAACAAGTTTTAGATTAAAGCTTTTACTTTATATTTTCATATCGTAGATCCCAGATATTTCTGAATTCTAATGAGGTACGAAATTAATTTTCACGAACATGTATTTTCTCTAGATTTCTGGAAAATTGTCCATATAATTCTACCAAGACTCATTCACAAAATGCTGAGACATGTCTCCATTCATTTTTTAGATATACATGAAAACATTTCCCGTAGTTTCATCTCTAAAACCTTTATCCCTGTAATATTTTCTTTACAAGTTAAATTCGTAAAAATTCCTTAAGAGAAGAAAATAATATATTATAGTATGCATATAAATACTATGAATTTCTAACTATAAAATTATAGTTAAAATTTAAAATTAAACTCTAAAGATAACCTCAAGATACATACAACAAAACTCTTAAGACTGAAAAAGTTCAAAACGATAAACTTTCTTATAAAAAAGCTTCATAAATAATCAATATTTCTAATGCAAAAAAATTTAATCCTAGCTTGAAATCTAGAACACATGATACTGTATCAACGTGACATGCGCTGATACTTCATATGACAATAATATAGAGAATCGATATCCACTACTCGATAGTATTGATATTTGCATATCATAATTAAATGCGTTCTGATATGACTGCGGTGCAGATTCGCTGAAATTCAGACATGTGAATTTTCTTATAGTACATAAAAATATATGTCATCACGTTAGTACAAATACTATATCCAACTTACATCTAGAAAATGTAATAAATTAATTTGCCCTGACGCGCAAGAGCGTTAAATTTGTCGTCCCACTCAGAAAAATTCCGCTCTTTATCATAAAATCTCATTTCAAAACACTCTCTCTTTATCTAGTCGGCCGTATCTTACTTGAGCGCCGCTCCTTATTATAATTTTCTCCCCAGGCTCCTAGCTCAAAAGTGCATTAAAACAAAAACATATACATTCCTCCTGCTTATTTCGCCTGTTCTTTGTGTCTCAGAAACTAGTTCTCGCGCGAGAGTGAGAGGGAGGGAGGGAGGGAGCGACAATGTATATATACGCAGGGGCGCGAGAAGGACCGTAATTTAATAACTCGGCGCAAGGTAAATTGTTGTTTGACCGAAATTACGGGGACTCTGCCATTCTCTCCGTCTCTCTAGGCGTTTGTCTCTAGGTTTGAGTTAGCCGAGTCTCCGAACGGTCCTGGTAATTAAGTCTTGCCCACAAGCGGCGGTGGTGGTGGCGACGGCAGCGGCAGCAGCAGCAGTTGTAGTCTCGCCGTTGTGAGGAGCAAATGGGCTGGTTTGGCTCCGCGATACGATGGATATGCCGCGAGTGCGCGAGCCATTCCATCGGCGGCGTCCTTTATTGCCTGCACAGAAGCCGGTCTCGCGGCCATTGTTCTTGCCCCTCTCTCTCCCTGTGTTTCTATTTCGCTCCATCTCTCCTATGCTCTCCCGTCTATGCACGTGTGTACGTGCATGCGTGTGTATATACATCACCGAGAGACATTATACTCTCACCACACGTTCGCCCCGTTCGATCGATCGCACGTCATCTCCCTCTTTGTCGCTCACGGCGCTGGCTCTCTCGCTCTCGCTTTTTGCGATTCAGAATCTCTCCGCTCGCTTGCGCTCTTATATGCGCCGCCCGTCCCCTTTGCCTGCTCAATGAACTGCCGTGAAAATTAGCTTCGTCGTGGGCAAGCGCCGCAGCGACGCAAAGGCTGAAAGAGAGGGAGAGAGAGAGAGGACCTCGACATTGATTTTCCTAGTTCGTCGCGCGTAGATTTTCAAAGAGAGCTTAGTAGCCGCGCGCCGCGCACACGCGAGACTCGATTGAAGTCAATGTCGGAATTTCTCATCCGCGACGCGCATTCGCCCTGGATATGTAGGAGGGAAGAGACGTGCTATAGGGAAATATCTGACCTACTTTTTGCTCGCCCGCTCACTCGCTCGCCAGGCACTCGGAAATACGCGCCCGCCGTGTATGTGCATGTGTGCGAGCTGTTACGTGTATATCGCTGAAAAATTTTTATCTGCTTCGGAGCGAGAATAATGGGCAATCGGCGTTTAGGTTTCACAGCTCGGTTTTATCAGTTGCGCGATGCGAGAGTTTTACGCGCAGTGTTCCATCAATCACAATACATGATTGCCTCTGTTAATTGCTTGCTCGATAAACCGCGCTATATGGAGAAGAAATTTAACAAAGCATCTTTATTGGACGATTAATTAAAATTAACAGGATGTAATGTTACTGACCGAGTAAATTTCCGAATTTTAGTGATATAGAAATACTTCAAATTATACAATATCAAGAGTGCAGCCCCCCCGCCCCACTAAGTTCTAAAATATACTATTATACCATTCTATAGGAATATTAAGTCAAAATATCAGTTTTGTAACTTTTGAATAAAATTTTGAGGTACCACCACCGCAATGTAAAAATTTACTTAAAAATTTACGTTCAAAATTTTCTTAATATTCTATGCCATTCAACAAAAATTATAAAGCTAATTATTTTTAAGTCAATAAAAGCTTTCAATAAAGTTAATGGAAAGTTTTTGTTGGTGAAAAATAAGCCCTCGTTACTGGAATTTTCCTTTCCATTAATCCCTTCAATAATCGCTCCACAATTTTCTTTTGAAAATGAACCCACCAATGAGAAACTTTTCATCAGAAACGCGATAATAGAAAGCGCAGGTGCATCTATATCCAACTGAAATTATGGAATTTTTTGCCCGGCTAATAAATGGCTTTTTTACGGCTAGCAATCCGAATGCTGCAGGCTCGATATTGCGGTTCTCCAAAGACAACCAAAAAGCGCGAAAAGAACTTGGCGGCGGGGTGAGCCGGAGCGAGGCTGGGTAATGAATTATATCTCGCCGGGGCGCGCGTTCGCACGAGTACGCGCCCCGCGCGCGCGGCTCTGCGCGCACAAAATGAACGGGGCCGTGATCCATTACGCCGGGGCAATATTCAAGCCACCATTCGGCGTTAATTGCTGATATTAATTCATCGTAGTGATTATTATTGTTATTACAAGCACTGTGTGGATATTGTCGAAATTGGGCATTCAGGCCGGGACAATGAAGTGGTCTCGGCGCCCGGCGCACTCGCCTGCGGTCGTCGGCAAATGTAAAGGGGAGAAAACAAAAAGGTGCGAATCTAATTAAAGGCGGCGGCACGATTTTCCTTCAGTGCGGGCATTTTTAATGCAGACGTTCGCACGGCTATAAAACTTTAGTGAATAATGTGAGGCGATTAAATTTTTTTTTAAAACCCTCATTTAATATTCTAAATTGTAACAGGGAATGGAGAATTGGTCGCTATTGTTCTTTTGTCAAAGATGTCTTTATAAAGTTTAAGAGATGCCAAACTCCTCTTATTTCTATATTTAATTATTATAAAATATTAATTCTATTATTTGATGTAATTATGATATATTAATAATTGCGGTATTAACATATTATACTAATAGTTTAAAAGAGCGAAATTTTGGTATATGTTATTGTTATAACAAATAAATGATAACAACATCTAAATAAAGTTATTACAAATAAAATGATGTTAATAAATAATTATAAAAAATTAAATAATTTGTTAAATGCTAAAGACAAAGACTACTTACATGTGTAATTTATTTTTGTCACATATATTTGAAATATTAAAGAATTCATAAATATTATACTTATGTAGGTACAGTAATATTCATAAAGTACACATGGTGCGTATATTTCAGATTAATTTATACAAATTATGATGAAAAAATTAAAAAAATTAAATCAGAGGTACATATTAAAAGACATTTCAAAAAGTTGAACTAATTTAATTACAGGACGCAAATTTACGCGCTGATAAATGTCAACGTGATTTCGGAATTTTACAAGAGTACATCAGTTATATAAAATATTTTCTTTTATGTTACAATAATTAAGAAAAAATCATAATTTACTATTATAATTCGATTTGGTGTATCAAAAACTAATTTTAATGAAATTCCACAGTATTTGGCAGAGCGAAAGAAACTAATAAAATAGCTTCTACAACTAATTTATGTATTATTGCTACAACAACAAATAATTAACTTTGAGAACTAAATGTATATGATTATTAGTGCACACATTATTATTAAAATAGTTAATTACAGTTACCAATCAAATTTTTGCCATGAATTTAAAATTAAACTCGAGCAATTTTCGCTCCTAACGGCTTACATAATCTTGTTTACAATAAAGTTCATTCGCTAACGGGTTAGACTGCACTCTGCATCAAGTGCGAAATAATCCGCAGCTAAATCCCGCTGATGAAAATCCTTACGCTCGCTGCAGCAGCGCATAATTTCCTCCGCTCGCTTTACATGGGTCGACGGCAAATTACGGCTTTATTTTCCAGCAGAGGATATAATATAATATCATTACATCGAAGTAACGCAGTAATAATCTGCATACATCTGCGCTCGCGGCGTCCTCGCCATCGTCGGGCGACGCCCTTACGGCTGCATTAACATGCATATACACAGACATCGAGCCGAGGTTGCCTGCGGCATCGCGACATAGAAGAGCGTCTTGCGCGCAGAGGCAACTCGCTCGCTAAGCTATCGCGCGACTCTCGAGTTAATCATCTCCGTACGCTTGATCGTCCGCCCGCCGTGCTTTCTACTCCCTCCTTTTCACAGCTAGGCTATATTCACGACCTGCGAGACAACAGAGAGGGAGAGAGAGAGAACCCGTGCACGAGCTCCAAGTTTTCGCCCAGACTGCATGATGCGACCGGTAAAAGCGAGAACGCGCGGGCGTTGTGTTTAAATAAAGTTCCGCGAGCGCGTGGGACAACACTTCGACAAAGTCACTGTTCGCTCTCACTCACTCTGTGTTGAGGAGAAACTTGGTCGGCTGAGGGAGAAAGAGAGAGAGAGAGAGAGAGAGAGAGAGAGAGAGAGAGAGAGAGAAGAGGCAACTTTGATTAAGCACACCCCAAGCCTGTGTGCGTGAGCGCGAAAATGAGTAGCCTTTGCGCCGGCGCGCGCGCAACGTACCGGAGAAAAGAACAACTTGGTTCGTGCGCGCGTTTGACAAAGTTCGAATGATTAAAGGAGGCAAAGTTTCTCAATAACTCGCGAATTTATTACGTAATCTTGCCTAAGTATGTTATTTTTTCTTTTTATTGTTTCGCTATACCGGCCTGATAAGTTGTGGTCACAAAGAAATTTTTTTCTTGTTCGATCCCTGTAAGTATACGTTTTTTAGACAATTTGAAAACAATTTTAGTTAAAGTAAAGTATAATCATATTTGTTTATTCCAATACACCAACAAAATTTTAAACGATGGAAACATATATACGAGATTGGAAAGATAATTGCTCTTATAATTGAGTGCAGTGATAACAAGTTTATTGTTTATTATCTTTCGCGTGGTCGATTGATTAGAAAAATAAAAAATTGAGTAATTTAACTTCACAATTGATTAATAAATGTCATTCACGCTGACAAGCCGAGGATTTGAATGTTATTTTCATTAAATTGGCTTGTACATTTAAAGAGTAACCATTTTATTTTGTATAAAGAATGCTTTTATGTTCTAGATGGAAATTAACTGCACGTTCACTCAGCAGCTTTACTTTATCTGCCTACCATCTCGATCTATATATACGCGAAAATAAAACTAATCACGCATGCACTGCAGCACTTTGTTGAAATTAGTTGCGCAACTGTTTGATCATCTCATCATCATTGATACCGCACGGTATGTATGCACGGCGCCAGCAGGAAAACACCAGCAGTCAAGCAGCAGCAGCAGCGTGTTACGTCATTAACTGATTAGTCATGTTCTCGCGTGTGGTTACACTCTCGTTCGCGGTAAACAGTAGTTTTCTAGCCGCAGAATGGACCTGTCGTGTCTGCTCCTCGCGGTCGTTTTAGCCTCGGTAATAACGTATTGGTTTTTAACGAGGACGCACGGCCACTGGCTCGAGCAAAATGTGCCGTGCATGCCAGATCCCGTGCCTGGCTTCGGCCACATGTTTCCCGTCATCGCCCTCAAGGAAAATATACCCACATTCGCCGAAAGGCTGTACAAGCACACTGACAAGAGTATGGTAGGTTTTTACTTTCTGCGAAAGCCGGGTCTGCTGGTGCGTGATCCCGAGTTGGTGAAGTGCGTGTTGCAGACGAATTTCTTGAGCTTTCGGAACAACCAACTTCAGCTTGATTGGAACAATGATCCTGTAATGGCGCTTAATCCGTTTTTTACGGGGGACGCCCATATGTGGAGAACGGCGAGGGCCCGGACAACTAATCACCTGTCAGCCAAGAAATTAAAGTCTCTGTTCGTTATTGTCAATGAAGTTTGCGCTAAGACAGACGCGTACGTTGACAGAAAAGTTAAAGAAAGTGGCGGTCTCTTCGAATGTGAACTCAAGGAACACTTTCTTAAATTTACCGGTGAGGTTGTCGCAAATTCCGCGTTTGCCATCGAAGGTCAAAGTTTCGAGGACAATCCTGACCGATTATCCTTTGCAAACATGGCAAAAACAATATTCGAGCCAACTGTGGTCAATGGTGTCAAGCAATCGCTGCTTTTTTACATGCCAGACTTTGCCAATCTTCTGAAAATGAGCTTTTTGAGCAAGAAGGCCGACGATTACTTCAGGCAAACCATTAAGGCCATCATCAAGCAAAGAAAGCAATCCAGTAATAGCGCACCAAACGATTATTTGCAATTCTGCCTGGAATCCACCACCGACGATGACATTGACAGTATTATCGCTGACATCATCATTTTTTACAGCGACGTTTACGAAACGACCAGCACCACGTTAGCTGTCATCTTCTATTATCTTTCCGAAAACAAGGACATTCAGAGCAAGCTTCGTGAACAGATTCTCTCCGTACTGGAAGCGAACAAAGGCGAAATTACTTACGAGTCTCTAAAGGATTTAAATTATCTGGAACAAGTTATGTTCGAAGCTCTTCGTTTATGTCCACCCCTTGGATCGCAGATGAAGGTTTGCACAGAGGAAGTCACGCTTACGGGACCTGACGGTTTGACGTGCACACTTAAACCGGGCTCTCCTGTCATCATACCGGGTATGGCTCTCCATAGAGATGGCAAATATTGGCCAGATCCAGAAGTCTTTAATCCGGACCGATTTAGCCCGGACAATCAAGCTAATCCGAATAAATACGTGTATTTGCCGTTCGGCGAGGGACCTAGAATGTGCGTTGGGGTTCGACTAGCTACCATGATGATAAAGCAAGTGGTCTGTGCGTTGCTTGCCAAGTATTCGGTGGAACGTTCGTCAAAAACTAAATTGCCACTGGAAATGGAGCCGACGTCGTTTTTGACACATATTAAAGGTGGACTGTGGGCTAAATTTAAAAAATTTGATCGAGACAGCTGATGCTGTTTTTTAAATAAAATATGTATATAAAACTTGAATTTAAACACTTATTTGTAAATCAGAACGTAGAGTTATTGTTAAATATAGTATACATTTTTATTATACTCTTCTTTGAACAATTTATTACGTAACACCTGCATTTACACTTAAAAAAAAGTTTCGTAATCTTATCTTGTTGACTTCATATTATCATTGTATAACTGAATACATTGCAAAATTGTCTTGATATGAACAAATTAAACTATTCAATAAAGCAATTGTTTCCTTAACCTGTTATAATAAAATACATTTTATATATTATATTTTCTATATGTATTCAATACTACTAACTTTTATTACTGTTCGCCATTATTATTCCTATACCTACGTTAGCATAGTAAATAGCTGCAGTTCTGACGTACGGCAGTCCATTTATCTCTTTTCAAAATCTAAGTGCGCAACGTCCGTACACGCTGATGTATATACTCATCCATCATTTTGTCACTTTTCAACAACAATGCTAAAAATAAAAAGAAAAACGCGTTCGCTCGACTCTTCACTATAGACTCATACAAATCCGGAAAGATATTTCCCTGTATACATGAAAATCAAAGGGATGGGGGACAAGCAGCTCGTGAAAAAAAAAGAAATCTCTCTATTATCAAAGGCACACCTTATCCTTCCGCAGCCACCGCCGGCGCACTCAGGAAGTTATGCGCTCCTATCGAGGAGAGGCGGCAAAAATCGCGCCTACCTCGTGTATAATGCAACGGAGCATTTTGTAGTAATGCGCCGCATCTGCGAGGATATATTATATACACAGGCGAACCCTATACACTGCACTCTCGAAGGCGCCGGAGCGGGAGCGCGCGCGGCTCTGAATACTAAGGCACATCGCGCTTCAGCTCGCGGCTCCAATAAACCAATCGACTCTCGGGGATATGGCCTGGCTAAAGCTTGCCGCGTATATACATGTACACGTTATACACACACACACACATGGCAGGGTCGAACGAAAGGATGACGCGAATTTAAGGCGCCTACCAAGCCGCGCCAGCAGCAGCCGACTAGAGAAAAGAGATAGCGCAAGACGCGGTGTAAAGGAGAGCCGTGGGAGGAGGCGGAAGAGGGTCAAGGGAAGAAAGGGGGGAAACATCCCTGTATCTTTACGACCTCCCAGGGACATAAACTGACGTTATCCCTCGCGCTATAGCCGCGGCTCTCTCACTCTCCCTCCCTGTTCTCATTCCTTGTACTGGTGCACACTTATGTACATGTACCAGCGAACCCTTCTCCAGAAACCGTATATATACACGTGTACACGCAGGCTGGTATACATAGGGGGTGAGGATACAATGTTGCGGCGACTCGTCGTCGTCGTCGTCGTCGTCTTAGGAAACCGTTTCTATTCTCCGAACGGCGCGGATCAAGCCGAGGACCGGCGCGTGTGTATACGTGTGTATGTATACGGGCAGAGAGGCCGGGAACGGGGAGCGAGATAGCGGCGCCGTCATCTCCCTGGGCGCGCGAGCGGGCGGAGGGACCGGCTGCTCTCGCGACGACTCTGTCCCTCTCGCACTCTCCTGCTGCGGGTGACTCACGCTGCTATGTGTGTATTACAGGCGGAGGCGAAACAGACATCTACACACAGAGAGCGCCGCGACGACGACGACGATGATGAGCCGGTGTAATGGGGTCGTGTGTACGCTAGGCGCGTGTGTGTATATATACACGTGCGGGCAGAGGATAGGGAGGGACAGAGCGAGAGCGCGAGAATGAGAAAAGGTCATCCCGGGAAGTGGCGGCCCGCTAGTGGATTTGTACAGATGCCCTCAAAGAGGCTCTGGTTGTTGTTTCCAGGAGGTAGGTACGTCGGGAGAAAGAGGAAAATCTGGCGAAACTACTGCTAATTGCTCCGGGCTTGGACTTCCGGACTATTGGTTTCTCGCGTCGCTGGAGATCCTTTTGCGAGAGTATCGCGAAAAAGGGCCGCGCGTGAGCTGATTTTATATAGGTATAGAGGACAGGGCTCGTGGTATTGGTGGAAGGGGAGACATTCAAGCTTTGCGACTAGCGCGTTTACGATTTGCTTTAATACGTTTCTGGCCGACGTAATACAGGCATTTCAATAAATTCAAAAATGTGTATACGATATAATTCGAGTTAAACACTGACATAATCCAAGTTATCCCGGGTGGGATTTGAATTCAAATCCACTCTTGATCCAGCGGATGTACGTTCGAACCGCAGTCTCTGGTTTTAGCTGTTTCAGCAAAATTAAAAGTAAAGCAAAAAATGTTGATTGTTAAAGTATGTATGAAAATAATAGTGTATAAAACACTCGATTTGTTGTTGTTATTGTTGTTGATGTTTATCGATTCAAATATGAATTATTTGTTCGCATAGCCAAAAGAAGTTCTCCTTCGAAATTGTCAATGTTATGACGCAAAACTATAAAATAATAAAAATTAATGAAAATAAATAGTATTGTGAATGTAAATAAAAAATAATGTATTTAAAAATAACTGTTTATCGTTTTAAAAGATATACGTAAGCCATCTTGAAATTAATACGCACCAAACAATATGTTTCTATGATAAATTGGTTTTCAAGAAGGATATATTATCAGGTTTAAGTCGCACAAAAAAAGTTTCAATAAAAAAGACCATACACGTGTTCTACACAAAAGCTCTTTTAACGAGTATTACTGTATATTGTCGGTAGGAACACGTTTATTATAGCTTGTGTAAAGAGTAGAGCTTTGCGTTGATTTATTATCGCACTTAAGCACTGTAATGAATAGATATAGTTGTTGACGCGGAACAGAAAAAAAAGATCCACATGCTAATTTTCTTGCACATTTTTATTGATCGTAAATCAGAAGTAAAACAAGAGTGAATTATCAAATAGAATAAGTAATAAAAATAATAAATGATCTACAAAAATTACCAAGATTATAATTTTACAAGATGAACTGCAATGCTTGATTATTTCTTTGAATGTACCGTTTCAATTGGATATTTTCTGACAAGGTGCTTTACTTGCACCACTTTTCATTAGACACTTTTGTTATTCCAAAGCGAGTTTACTTTGTATTTTAAATTTCCTTGGCCCACAAACTACAGGAAAAAGGAATCTCGTTACAATCACTCGTTTGGATTCCCTTGAGCCACAAACTACAAGGAAAAAGAATCTTTATTACAATTCTCCTTGTAGCCGAGAGGAACAGACGGTATAGCTCAATGGCAAAGACACGTTTCAGCCCGACCTTTCAATCTGTTCTGTAAAAGAGTTTTAGAATTAGTTGCGCGCCTGAATACTAACACGATTCAATCTAGTCTACGAATTTTATTTACTTAATTAATTCCATTGTAGATTTACATATGCATTCCATGTACAAAATCATGTAGTTTCCGAGAAAAAACATACGGTAGAAATAACCATCTTATGTATTACATAAAAATCGTATTATATCTACGTTCTTTTTGGTAACCTACGTATAATATTTGAAAATAATATGGAAATATAGTTTATAAATGCTATTTATGATAGCAAGTCACTAATACTTATGGAATAACAAGATTTGATAGTAATTTTTACAAAAATTTGTTGGTATTTTCATTCTCATTCGTAAATATATTTAACTTTTTTTGTAGATTTTTGTGTATTTAGAATTTTCTCTTGGACAGTACTGTACTTTTCTAGTCGATTTCATCAAATAAAACGAGATTCGGAATGTTTTTCAGTTTAAAATTGAAAATTGTAAAACTTAAAACAGGTGACTAATGAAGCACAAACTATCTACAACTACAGAATGTAATTCTGCATCTCTAGACAAACTCCTAGTTATAGACCTCACGCACATGTGTCCATATACGCGTACATATTTTCGTTCTCCCGCAACATGCTTCGTATATTCGGAGAGACTTCCCTCGCGAGTACAACGATGGAAAAAATCGCAAGTTTCCAGCGCCTGTTTTCTCGCGCAAAAAATCGACAATGCAGCGCCGCATTCGTGCACCCAGGGAAACGACAAGTAAAAAGAGCGAAAAATACGTAGAACGAGCGAACGAGCAAAAGAGGGAGAGAGAGAGAGAGAGAGAGTTCCTTGTGGAAATGTGCTCGATCTTCGTCCCGATGCTCGGAGGTGACGAGGTCTCGCGATGCATATCAAATTTTTCTTTCTTCCATTCTCCATTACCGCGCCAGTCTACGCGCGCGCGCGAAGGGCGCTGCGTTGTGATAACGAATGATGTAGTCTATTATCGCACCACACCGTTGTAGAACTCGCGACGATTCTTTATTTGCGCGATGCTCGAGCATTGTTAGTTGTCTAGTAGCGTATAGACTTCATAAACGAGATCTTGAATTCTCTGCTTAGAGTTAAAATGTTGCTAATAATGTTGCGAATTTGGTAGTGATTTAGGCAAGCAAAATATTTTTGTAAAATGTATTATACATATAAGTTTCAAATAATTTAAAAGAAAAATGCGTATAAATAGAAACTGCTTTCAACACACACACATCAGATTTCATTCTAAAAAATCCATGTTAAATATTATTTTAAAGTTTGTAGAAAAGAATATAATATTATACTTTTAAAATGATTGCAATTGGGTCCTTGCATAAAAAATAAATTCATATTTTATTAAATACACCATGTAGAATGGCAAAAAATAATCGACACGTATTTTTTATTTTTTTGATTAGTAGTAAATTGAATGTGTTATAGCGTATTGAATTTTTCCCGTGACGTC
>JAPYZP010001659.1:0-15679 GCA_030522985.1 Torymus sinensis | reverse complement strand
GCGAAATTTTACTATTTCAAATAGTGAATATTCACTAATTCATAGTGAATATTCACTAATTCATTAGTGAATATCCACTAATTCTACGGTGGAGCAATTGTAACTAATATATAGTGGTTTTTTCACTAATTCAACTTTAGAGAGTACATTCCCGCCCATACCCATCTATAAATACCAACCTACACACGCCATACGTAACTCGCAGTCATCTCAGCTAGCACACGCATATAATCGTCCGGACCACGCGCATAAATCCCTCCCCTCTATAACTCCCTGCAAGCTAACACCGACCATCCCTATATATATATATATACACAGATCCTAAACGGCGCTCACGCGCGCGCCTATGCAAATCCGGAAAACCGGATCTCCCTCTCTCTCTATATATATATCTCCCCCTATCCCGTCGCGGCGTCCACGCGCGCGCGCTCCACGCATAACACAATGAAAATCACGCGCAAGGTGCGCCGCGAAGGGTCGCAGGTACATGCGCTCTCGCTCGCTCGCGCGAGGGGTCCATTTAAATGGCCTCGTTTGCATATGTGCGCAGTGTGTACTCTCTCTCTCTCTCTTTCGCCTTCGCTCGGATTGATAGTTATACGTGTATATACACGCTGAGGATGCGCGCTCTCCTCATGAGTATAAGGGAGATTTTCCTTCTTCCTTCTGGGCGCAGGTCATTTCGCGTCCGTCCGTTTTGACCTTTTTTTTTGCGCGTACGTGCATATATAGAGGTTTAGCGCGGAATGACCGTTGGCCGAGGAAGAAGGATCGCGCGTGCGTGTGTGTCTTGGGTGCGATGATGTATCGTCCGCGAAAGGTGTGCGCCATGCACGCCCTTTGGTTTTATTGCAAGGAGAGAGCAGAGGAGGGAAGGGTGTATGATGGCGCGGGGAGCTGTTTCTACGTTGGTTATGGTTTTTATCGGTCGAATTTGATACTAATAGAGGCGACGAGCTGGCCAGTCTTGGGAAGGCGATGATGTATTTTTTGGGAGGTTCGTTTCTTGCGAGATTTCTTTGATCGCTCGCCCAGTGTATAATTTGCGAAATCTTTCGTACGAGGATCTGCAGCGTTTTTTGTTGCTTCGAGTTACAGGATATTCAGTTTTGGCGGTCCACGTTATGTGAATCATTCTTGTGATTTATATTTTTCTTAAATATCAATTGGGGAATAAAATCTTAATTATTATGGTTAATTATGGTTTCTACAGGATTACGTGATTTTCTATAGGATATGAAACAAAAGATCAATTTCTTTATAATTCTGATTTTCCAAAATTAAGAATGAAAAGCCGACTTTATTATAAGACTTAAAACGGTAAAGGAGTTCACTACGCGACCCAGCGAAGAAACGTTCGGATAAAAACCAACAGCGTCACTTCTCCCCGTATACAATAGACTTCGCAGAAACATGATAGATTTAAGAAGGTCCGTTTTCTGTCAACGACTTTGCAGCCAACGGTGCGCTGCTCTCAAAGGAAACTAGATCAGCAATAATAACGCCTTCGAAGGTTCTCGACCACGCGCGCATGATATCTCTCACGCCAAGGATCGACTCTCCTTCCACTTCGGTCACCGTTCTTCTCCAAAACCGTTAGCGAACTTTCGACGTTGTACGCAAGCTCACCCATACGTGCGCACCCGCCTTTCAGCAGGACCTGATTACCTTCTCTTTCTCTCTCTCTCTCTCTTATGCCAACGGAAACCTTCCTGGAAAAAGGTATATGTCGAGAAACTCGTATCAGGCCAAAAAATGATCTAAGCAAGGCGAGGCTAGCGCCTCGGCGATTGGCCGAGACGGTCGAATGGGCAGACCCTTTTCGTTCGGGAGAAAACCGTTTTTCTAGGCTGCGCCCATGAGTCGCGTACATGCTCTGGTTCTAATTTTTATTCCGCTCAGCAGAGAGGGTGGGGAGAAAGTTCGTTGCTCTAGTTAACAAAATGGAGGGTGACGCGTGGAGTTTCGTCGTTGATCATGCGTGTATATGTATGGGCGATGCCTTTGTCGTATATGTGGTGATGGTGTGCGAGTCCAGGTGACGGCTTGGTACCGCTGGTAGCGGACGCAGCGATGGCAGTTTGGGGTTTCAGGATGGGAGACGATGCAACGTTTTTTTTCTGCTGGTCATTGTATTAATAATGTTTATAAAGACATTGATCGAAAGTTTACGTAGTTATTTAAAAAAAATAGTTTATAAAAATTCGCTGTTTTTCATTCAGAAGTAGATAATATGTACGGTTTATTGCAGATTTAATAAATGCATTTATTATTATTTGAATGTATCCTGTAAAATATTAGTTTTACATTAATTTTATCTTATCGCTAAAGTCATTGATCTTGGAATACAAAATATTAATTGTTGACTTTCAATAGCCACAGTAGTTTTTATATGTTTAGCAGCTGTGCTTCGTCAATATGTTCAAGGAAGCTGCAGAATGATGTGTCAACAGTTATTTTAATAAAAACTAATACAAGATTGTTGCCTATAGAAATATTTACTTGAAAGGGCAAAAGAGATTGAAGTAAAATCGCTAATTAATCTAAACTTATTTTATGATAACCAAAATGGTACGAGCGACATATATTTCTTTCGCATAACTCGAATGAAAGAATCTATAAACAATGGAGGCATTAGTAACAAAGACGTTACTCATATCACAATAATTTTCATTTTATTTTTGTGCATTACGACTTTAAATGCTTATAAATCTATATATTTTCGAACTAATTTTAACAATAGACATTACGTATTACCTGCATTATACAGTCAAATGAACTTGTTACGCCTATAGCCATTATTATTGTATTAAAATCCAATCTCAACAGCGTTTATTAACAGAGCCTGGACAGCGTGGAATCGTCATTTCGCGTCCAATTAATACCCACCAAAGCCAAATGTACCTGCTCCACATACATACACACGCACACCCATACATATCCGATCCCCCCAAGGGTGGTGAGACCTCTTCCTCATCACTTCCCGGCACTTTCCCATGAGACTCTCGCCCCGAAAGTCATCAACGGTCACTTAAGCCCGCGCAATGGCCACCCGATAATGCTTCGAAACCTTCGCCGGGCTTCGTTTTCCCACCTCCTTCGCGGGTCAACGGATTTTTTCGCCCTGATTTAAATAGGTCCCCCCGCGACACTGTGTCCTCCCAATGGCCGGACGACACGGACACTGTCCAGGTAAAAATTTCGCGCGCGCGGGTACATATACGAAAAGAGAGAAACAAAAAAAAAAAAAATAGAATCGCGAGTCCGCGCAGGTATAAAGCGTATAGGTCATGGGAAATTATCTTTCGGCTGGCCGCTGGCCATTCCGACTAGAGGTAAGGGATGTGCATCGATC
This sequence comes from Torymus sinensis, assembly GCA_030522985.1. Lineage (NCBI taxonomy): Eukaryota > Metazoa > Arthropoda > Insecta > Hymenoptera > Torymidae > Torymus > Torymus sinensis. Next base: position 12,324 of record JAPYZP010001659.1, on the reverse strand, counting down.
TAGGGGTCATCTCTTCTTGGGGTCCTCTCGGTGCGTTACGCGCAGGTGATGATGGTGGATGGACAATCGCGCGCATTTTTCTCCGAAGGGATTGTAAGGATGGGACGGAGGTTCGACACGCGGTCATCCCGTTGGGAGTCGCGTGAGATTTTTCTCGTGGGTATCTACTTGCAGTGGTGGCTTTTTTGTGTGGTACTCGGGTATGGGAACGTGGTGGACCACCGAGAGAAGAAGGCGAATGAATATTTAATAAAAATGCCTTTCAAGTGTAAAATATTGTGCATACTACTTAAATATTAGCTAACAATATAAAAATGTATAATTATAACATTTATTCAAATCCTCATGTTATATTCAGTTATTTTAGTCATAAAACGAGATTAATACTGAATCTATTTCGAAACGCTCTTTCGAAACAGGTAAAAAGTATACGGTACCCAAAACACTTCCTATCGCGCGCGCGTCCTGTCCTTTCTCAGGAAATCATTGCTTTCCTCGCGGTGCGATGGGCGACTTCCGAAAAAGCCCGACTTGCTTTCCGCGACAGGTCGAAAATTTAGAGTGAGCCACGGCGGCGATAGCGCGTCGGCCGATAAGTCGCTTTCTCACGGATTCAACGGACCCTGTCTCTTTCTGCTGCTTCTCTTATCGGTCAGTCACGTAGGCAGCACTGTGTATGTGTATATGTGTACAAGCGAGCTCGTGCACGCGCGGCACCGAGAGTTAACGATGCGTCTCCTCGTTGCTTGCCGAGTTTTACTTTCGGCCCTGCGTCGGTGGCAAATTTGAATAGGCTCGCTGAGGTGTTATTGTTGTTCTTAGCTCGTGCTGCCGGAGTCCTATGCAAATAGGCACTGGTTCGAGATGAAATTTGAGATCTTTCGTAAGTTCATCTTGTTTGTTTTTCGAATTTAGGGTCAAAACGGGGCTTTCATTCGTAATGCGTCAAAAGCCCAGTTTTTATCCTATTATAGAAAATACCAAAATGATGAAATATGATATATACCAGCATTTCTTGAATAATTAAAATCAAGCAAACATATTTTATATTTGATCAATGTCATTGGTCGGTGTACTGAAAATATTAATCAAATCTATTTATTATATTTGTATGCAGAAATCTTTTAACGGGCTTTTTATAGAGAATAAAACAGAAATCAAAGTTCCCACGTAATAATCGTCAGAACGTGCTAAAAATGTCTCCGGTACTGATACATTTCGATTAGCATAAATTCAGCGAGACATCAGGTACGTTTCGGTCATTAACATGTATAGTTGATTTCTGTGCGTCGACATCGTCGGGTCTCCTAAAAATACCGCTGAGAAGCAATGTTTTGTGTTATCATTCCAGAGAGTGGAGATTTCGTTTCCGGGGGTGTCGCAGACATAACGAATTTCTATACCCCATTATTCATTATTTCAATCGATTATTGATTATTATTATTGCAATCATTTATTTAGTTGAAGAACGATAGCTGACAAAAATTATTAACAAAAGTCAAAAAAGTTAAAAAATAGTAACGAAAAATAAACTACTTTTGACATCCAAATATGCGCAATGGTTTCCGTACAAGTAAATGATAATGAAATTCTATTGCAGTATGGTAAACAACAATGAATAACTTAATGAGAACATGTTATAGACGTGCCACGTGGAAACAAATGAAGTCATTAATAATAATATGTACGTTAAAATTCAAAATTGTAAAAAAATATTGTTTTCTTACAGCAGTAATACGTGACCTAAAAACTGATAAGAATGGGTACGTCAGTTTTTCACGTAAACATTGATGATATTAATAGCTTTATTTTTTAAACTAAGAAGAAAAACTAATTATAATAATAACTTATAATTTTCATAATAAAGCTATTTTCTAACTAACTACCATATAAATACTTGTTAAAACTTTTTCTTTTTGTTTGCGTAAATCAATAATTTAATTATCTATATTTTAACTACGACCATAGTAATTGGGATATAAGTATATATGTTTTGATCAATAGTATTTGAATGCAGAAAAATCTCAAAATATAAAATTCAAAGACAAAAGAATTCATCTTTTTTTCCAACTGAACTCTTGAAGTATTTCTCGGTTCCTCCTCTAATTTTCTCAACATCCCGATCGATTCACCGGCCACCATCGTCACTTCCCACCGTCTCCCAAAAAAATTCAACACGACCCGAGCCTCGCTTCTAAATCTCCCTTATTAGTCAAATCACTCTCCGACTCCCGCGCGTTTGCTTCGCTCCCGTATTTTTAAATACACCCAAGAGCTGCCATTAACATCTTTGTTTTCCCATTGTCGCGTCGTCCGGCTCTGGCCGTCGAAAACTGCTGTACGTGAAAAACACGAGAAGGAGACGACGAGATTATATAGAAGCCGCGAAAAGGTCGTTCACCTCCGTCGAAAAAATCATATATATGTATATGACTGTGTGTGCGGCAAAGAGGAGATAATAAAAAAGCGTCCGAGGTGACGAGCGGAAGAGGCGCCGTCATCATCATCTTTGCGGACGCGACCGGAATAACGTCGCTGCGTCGGATGTGTATGAGGGTATAGGATTTTCGGACGAGAGTGCAGTGCACTGAAGAGCGAGTGAATGTACTTTGGGACGGCGATTGAGTTTTAACTTTCTTTTGGTACAGTGAAAAGTATTTTTGGCGAGGATATCGTGATGGTTATAGTAAAATGATGTTTTTTTTGTTAATTATTTATTTGATACGTGATTCACTGTTATTGTTATGTTTTAATAGTCCACCAAAATTTCTATTACTCATCAAAACATTGCACAAATATTTGACAAAATTTATTTTGATCGTGTTTAACATACATGAGAAATAAATTAAAATTGTAATGCATTATTAAAAGGGAAACAATTGTTATGTTTCAGGTTTTATTATCACTCCTTTATTGTATTTTAATAGCTCAAAGCATATCTATTATAAATATAATCATATACGTAGAAAGCATCAATCGAACAGACAATCAAAATCTGTTTTCTGTTTCGTTTCAATCATTCGAAATAGGTCAATCACGTTAAAAAATCATTCAGCGGGACTAGTACTTTTGGACTCGGATAAATAATCAAGCCCGAGTCTTCACCTCGGGTCAGTAGGACGACGGAAAAATTCATGCTAATACCGATAACTAGTTCACGATTACACGTAGTTCTGTCAGCCATTAGAACAACGAGTCTTGCCTTTTGTATCACTTTTACTTCCATTTTCCCTGACAAAACTTCTGTTGCGTAAGATACGCTTTCAAGATACTATTTTGTCAAATATAGTACTTTATAGTTACTCCTATCATAAAGCTATTATCTCATATTGTTTATTTTTATTACGTAATTCAATATTATATCCACCTTATAATACACATTAACCAAGCGCATAAAATCTCTTATTCTTAGTTACAATATTTTCGATTCTTTCCTCGTCGATCCCTACTTAGCATCCCGCCATCTAATTAAATGACAAAACATCTTTAGCCCGCTCCGTGCAATCACACATACACATACACGGGGATCATCCTCGTGACCCCGACAGCGACGCCGACGATCGTCTCTCCGCGCATCCATATTCATGGCCGCGAGCGAGCGAGCGTACACATCGTCCACGTGCGCAAAAAGTAAAGCTTCGAGAGTGGGGAGGAGACACAACGACTTCGGCGGCAAAAAAAAGAAAAAAAAACGTATACGAGAGCGGATAAGTCAGGCAGCTGATCACCGCGGCAGTGATGATCATGATGATGATGCCAGCCGAGGAGGAGTATAAGTGTCAGAGGTCACTGCAAACAATTCCCCCGGTGGGAAAGGGACATTATACGTGCGCATACGGGATACGCCAGATGCGCGACGAGTGAAAAATACAAGAGTATTTTTTCCGTTTCATCGTATATGGGTATATAAGAGGCGTTTGCGTCGACGAGCAGATCACGCGCGTGGAAGGCGATCGGAATGGCGCCGCGTGATTGCCTGTCTGGCGTTTGTTTGGTCAGGAGATCGCGTTGGCGCGCGTGGATGTCGTGCTGGCGTGATATCTTGGGCGAGAATGAGTAATGCCGCAGATTTTTTTCAGACTTTTTAGTTTTGATGAGAGGAGAGTGAAATTTTCACTTTACGCAAATTTTTTATAATAATGATGTAGGGGATGGTAAAAGAGTAGATATTCGTAAAATTGTTTTAAGGTGGCATCAGCGGTCTAGTAGGCCTAAAGATATGAAAATTTATTATCGTGATTTGTTTACACATTCCAATCTGAAAACTGATATAATAGGGAAAAGGGTTCTGAACGTAACGAAAAAAAGTTCTGTTAGCAAATTTCCAATGTTCCAAAAGTAGATTTTCTCTACTGAAAAGAAATTCAATAAGAAATACTAATCTTTTTTGTTTTTCGTTCAATTTTAATTTGGAAGGTCTCATTTTGTTCCTTTTTCAATTTCAGGGGGAGGTACCGCTATAAAAATTCGGAAATTTTTAAAACTCGCAAAAATATATTCAATTGTTTGTAGATTTGTCAGTCAATTTTATAAACAATTGGCTATAATTTTGCAGGTTTGGGAAATTTTCGAATTTTCATAAATGTACCTCACTCTGCAATTAAACAAGGAATAAAATGAGACATTCCAAATTAAAATTGAACAAAAAACAGAAAAGATAGTGTTTCTGATTGAATTTCTTTTCAGTGGACAAAATCTACTTTTGCAACATTTTTCCTATTATATCAGTTGTTAGATTGGAGCAAGTAAACAAATCATTATAAAAAATTTTCATAGCTTTTGGTCTACTAGACCGCTGATACCTCCTTAAGTGAAAAAAATACGGTCGAGTTGGTATATAGGAGAGATGATGTGGCATCGCTATTCAAGTTGCAAATGCGAGAACTATTATATATTTTACTACGCGTCCTTCGAATGTTATCAGGCAAAGCCGTCTTGCGAATGTACATCAGAACTTTTCCTACTTTTCTACCGTTTGTCTTTATGGCCATGGTCATGCATTTATTATTGAAAAGTCTTCTTTTATTTTTTTAACTTTATCGGTTATTGTAAATGTATATTCTTCGTCTTACGCTAGATGAGAAAATAAATTAAACAATTTATTTATGATGTAAAGATCGATACATTTTATCATTTCAAAATCATCTGTAAAATTACGAATTACCGAAAACAATTAGAAGTGTTAATTATTGTACGAGGTATTTCTAGCGAGCTCTAATTTTAACGTAGAGTATATATTCAAGAAATGAGTTTGGAGAATAAATTTATTCGTCAAAGAGAACGGAACGCTTCGCCTCTCGCACGTGCCATTCTAAGCACCTCGTAATAATTTATGACCATCACGAACGATTGATTGCTCTTGAGCTAGAGAAGTTGGCACGAAGAGAGCTTGTCTTTCCTTCGATATTTGTTCAATAGAGTTCGCTGAAGTATTTTTTTCGATACAATTGCGGAAATCTATATATAGATTGAATGTAGTATATACAATAATATCGAAAATTAAAACTTTCGAGTTTTTCATTGTTTTTTAACCCTGTAATTATTTCGTCACACTCTTTATTTAGCGCATTACACCGTCGATCGATCACTGCCGATAAAGATAAATAGCGAGCTACAAGACTATGGACAAGGAATATATGTACAGCGTCCTAGTAAAACTAATACCGGAAGCTATTGACCACCGATGCGCAATACAGCACTTGAGTATAATTATTGCGCTGCGTGACGTTAAGTTATCAGCCAAACCCGCGCACAGTCATTCTTCCTCAACTACGCGAAAGATAATAATTATATTCCGTCGCAGTACCAGCTATATATATGTGCAATTCTCACAAAAAAGACGCAAAAATGGTGTTGAAAAAATTAAAAAAAAAAATTTTGGGGCACTCCTACCATAATACATTTTTTTGGTACTTTGGGGGTTCCAGAACATGAGAAAAATGGTGAACACGCAATATCCGTTGGTAAACTATTTTGCCGACTAAATTCATCTCAAATATTTTATGCGATTTTCTCCCTCTTCTTCAAGCCACAGCCATTTAGTGCAGAACCGATTGACTGAAAGTTTCAAAAGAGAAATAAAAACTAGAAAGAAAGAGCTTTAATTTGCTTTTTGAAACGATACAAAATGTTGGTTCCTTCAAAAGTTATAGCAGTTTAAAGTTTAGCGCCGAAATGGCACAAAAACACGTTTAAAGTCTGGACGGACGATTTTCATCGAACCAACATTTTTTATTGTTCCAAAAATCAAATTAAAGCTCTTTCTTTATAGATTTGATTTCTTTTTAGAAACTTCGAATCGATCGGTTCTGGGTTAAATGGCTGAGGTTTGAAGAAGAGGGAAAAAATCGCATAAAATATTCGAGATGAATTTAGTCGGCAAAAAAGTTTGGCAGCGGATAATGCGTGTTCACCATTTTTCTCATGTTCTGAAACCCCCAAAGAACCAACAAAATGTAGTGTGGTAGGAGTGCTCCAAATTTTTTTTTTAATTTTTACAACACCATTTCTGCGTCTTTTTTGTGAGAATTGCACATAATATACGAAAAGACGAAAAAATAAGAAATAAAACAAACCTCCGTTCTCCTGAACTCCCCCTGAAAATAAAATCCCACTCTCATTTACATTCTCTCTTTTTCTCGGTTCCCAGGACCCGGCGATTCCGGCCTCGCTCGTACATATAATATATATACACGAAAGAGAGAGGAGGGCTGACTCGGCTCACGCGCGAGCGCTCGATCGATCTGCTCGCGGCGCACCGTCCAACTTCATTTCCGCCCTCTCTCCCGAGCACGACCGCACCACCCCAGTATAGTCCGACAGCAGCACTCTCTCTCTCTCTCCTCCCCTCGGTGGAAACGTAAAAAAAAGAAGAGTCGCGCGCGCGACCCCCGCTCGCGCTGTCCATCATCTCTCCCGCGGCGCCGCCGCGCAGGTGTCCTCGATAAAGCGTGGGAGAGAGAGAGAGAGAGAGAGGGAGAGGACAGACACCGGAGACGCCCATTACCGTAACGAGAGAGAGTGCGCGCGCGTGTGTGTGTACCCCCGCGCGGTCGCTATGGCGACGCCTGGAGGAACACACGCGCGAGCCACCCCTTTCGGAGAGCTCTATTTTTAGGAACAGAGAGAGCTCTCTCTCTCTCTCTCTCGGTTTTCCCGAGCAGCGGATGGCGCCGGTGTGTATAGTACGCGGAGATGGACGATAAGCCGAGCGCACGTGTAGAATACGGCTGGAAAGGGAAATATTGAGGAGAGAGAAGATGAGGAGAACGAGGGAAACGCGCGTATGGTCATTGACTCTGCGAGCGATGTTTGCTGCGTGTGGGCTAATATTTTTTTGGCGATTTTATCGCGGGGCTTTCTGTCGGGGAGGTTTAGGCACGATCTCTGGGGCTATGGTAATTTGGATTGACTATAGTTTTGTTTTAACGAACAGAATATGAGATAATTGTTATTTTATCCCTTTTTTTATCGGTACATTCGTTGAATTTAAGAATTTGTTGAAAATCATTCAGCATTTTTTCTTAATTATACTTATTATTTTCTAGGTCCATTTTGAGTTAAAAATACGCATTTGAAAAGTAACGAATAAAAGCTCGTATTTACTACAAGTTTCTAAACTTATTTCTATTGCTTATTCGAGTGATAGATCACATTTCCCGTTGATAATAGAGAAATTCGAAAGAAAAACAAACACGCCAACAAAAAGAGAAACACATACATAAGCTATATCACACAATTATTGTAATTGCCCTGAACCATTCATCATCGTCTTTGGAAAAACTATTTAGCGTTGATATATTCATTGCGCTCGGCGAACAAAAGTTCAGATTATTTATCTTTAGTTGGGGCGCTATCATTAGCCTTGTTTCGTCCCGAGGAATATAATTTCTCGTCGGTGAATTTTCACTTCGAGAGATAGCCCGTGAAACGTATAATATGGCGCGAGTATGGCGCTATATTTATATTCTCTCTTCCTAATGCGCTACACGCCGGTCAAACATTTACACGGCTAGTTAATCGCTTCCTACCAATGGAGAATGTATACTCGTTTAATTATTTGTCTCGTTCCAGGCTACAGGTTGTATTGATCACCGCGCGCGGGCTACAAGTGAAAATCAATATTAGTGTAATTGAAATTATTATTATGCACACGAGCGATACATAATATAATACCTGCGATTTACGGCGGTGGTGGTTATATCGGCATCAACTGCTTAGGTATAAATTTATTCCTAGAATATGACTTTTTTCTCTCTCTTTTCGATTCTATGTACTTGTAATACGGTGTAACGTTTCCTGCGTGGAACCAACACAATTAAAATTGCTTTATTTACTTTTCATGCAACGCTAACTGTCGTTTATTCACAAAGTCGTAAAGATAAACGTCATTATAGCCATATAGCCATTGAATATACGTGATAACATTATAATAACAACACTCGGACATAATTATTTACAATTATTTCTTCTAAATTATAGCGCAGGTATACGCGAGTACCTGAAGAGAGTCAATAATATTTTTTACATCTCTGAGAATGACACTACATTCGATCTACTATAAAACAAAACTTTGTAAAAAATGACATTCCTACACGGATCGGACAGATCGGCCGGGAAAAAAGCCGCAGCCGCACATAATCGATCCGCGCGAAATAATTCAGAAAAAAAAATGCGCGCTCGTTTTTTGTCGTGATGTGTTTGCGCGCGCATCCTATTTTTACGCCCGCGAGCCAACGTGGCGGTATGCGACTCGCCGAGATTCTGCTGCGACCGCTCGCGCACTTATACTCACGCGCGCGGCTATATACCGCCTGCAATTTTTCTATCTTCACCTACACGTATCTCGACGCACGAAAGCGCTCTGTAGCTATAATAATACGTACGGTGTATCAGCGAAAGTACCAATTGCTGTCAAGATAGAACTTCTGTCCTATGCTGTGTGTGTATATGTATATATATATAGACTCTACGTAGACCTATCCTATATTATAATTTCTTCGGCTTTTCGCTAGCCTCAAGCCGCTGGGAAAGCGCTTTTTCCAGGAACGAAAAAAACGGCAGAAATCTCAACGGTCATCACACGCGGCTCTTTATCATCGACATCCCTTTTTTTCTCGTGGCGTGTATATATATGTACACCTGGCCACGACCCTTCCCCGCAGCCTGTATACGCGCCACGGGCTTTGCTTATCGTTAGAACGCGCGCGCGCGCGCGTACAAACAGTCACACACACACACAGACACCCCCACGTGTGATGCGAGTCTCGTGGGGGCGGAGGAGGCGCTTTTGATTGTCACTTTGGCTCTCTCGTGTGATTCGGGCTGACGATAAAAACGGATTTTCGGGGAAAAGGATTGTGGATGGATTGGGCGCACTACGGGCGTAACGTGTTATTAGCGGCGGGTGGAGATATTGGGGACAGATGGGAGAACTGCGGGGGTTGCATGTGTACTGGTTGAAAAAAAAACTTTTAAGACTCGTGTAAAAATATATGTACGATTATTGTATGTGGAAAAAATCGAATTTTCTCTGATTTTGAATAAATTTTTATATTTCTTTGATTATAATCATACTATAGCTTTACATTACATTCTCGGTACAATCAACTAGAAAGCCTCTAAAAATTAACCATCATATAAAAAACAGCACGTCATCGACTTCTTCGCATGATCATCAATCGGCTCGACACTTTCATCCTCTCCCTACCAAAAAAAAGACGAGAAATTAGTAAAGATTAGAACACCTGCCAGCATATGTCCGTCACAAGCGCGCTACCCCGTTCAACGTGCACCGCGTCAAATCATCCATCCCGCCCACTGACCAAACAGCAATCCACCTGAGTATATATATGTACGCGTCGTCGTCGCTCCAATAAAACCTTCCCCCCTCGTTCACCGCCCCCGTATAATCTCAATCAAATCCCACCTCGAACGAGCGACATAAAAAAAAACACACACACGCGTATTACATCGGCACAAATGCGCGCGCGACAACAATAGAAGCGCGCGGGCGCGATGATTCAACGCGATCGCGGGTAGGGAAAATCCAGGCAGCGGCGCGAAAGTCAGCGCTTTCATTGTACTTCATGCGGCCGTGTGGGGAGGATAGTAGCCGTCGCCGTTGCTGCGCACTCACACACACACACACAGCTCGGTATCTTGCGTCCGCGTGTCCTTCCTTCCGGCCGCGCCCGGGGTAGGTATATGAGCGCGTTGCCATGGGCTCCGAGCGGTTGCCATCGCGATCCACCGGCCACAACACAGAGCAGCGGCGCGCCGCGCGTGGGAGAATCAATTTCCGCTGTGTGCCTCGAGCTCTGGCTGGCTGGCTTTTCGGGGTGGCTGTGTTATTGAGCGAGCGAGCGAGCGAGCGCGCGTCATCATCTTCGGCCCCGGAGAAAAATGCTGGCTGGTGGCGAGCTGTATCGACGTATCCTTGAAACTGTCCCTATACTGCTATACTCCCGCGCGCTCGCGGCCGCGGTTGTAGAGAAGAGAGGGAGCGCGGTCTCTGCAGAGGCTATCTTTCGTCGCTGCTCTCTGTGAATGCGCGAGTATAGGGATTTTATAGATGAATTGAGCTGCGAGGAAATATTTTCTTGCGCGTTTTTTTATATACCTGTGTTTTGTTAAATTAAAAACCGCCCGTATAGCTCATGGGAGAAAAATATAGATAATTTCTACGAATGATATGTTCTATGGATCTTTAGTATAGCACGCGTGAAAAATATATATATCTCGATTATCTATATATTCATGTAAAAAGTTTTATAAGTACGTGTTAGCATGCTCGTTCACCACCCCACGCTCGCGGTGTCGCGTCTTGTATTGCGCGCAGTGAATTATCATGCCACCTGTAAAAGTAAATTACAGATTATGGATAGATATGCCCTATGAATATATGCATAATTGATTATTATGCATATACACTCGTTATGTAACATTCATTGTTATTCGCGTGATGCACGTCGTATACTTATATTCTTTTGCGTTAAGAGGAAAATTCTCTCACAACTAATTCTTTCCTGGTTTATCGGGTATTTAGTCTTTGCTATCAAGTATATGGTAATTTTACACCTATAGCAATGTATTAGACCAATCCATAGATTTGTTACCTAAAAATCAACGTACGAGAAAAACATTTATTCTGTGTATAATACTTTTAAATGCTTTTGGTTATAATGTATTAATATAAGAACTTTATTAAATTTAATAAAGTTACTATAATCATTCCTTTTATTTCATTAAATTAATATTTATTACCCATTCATCACAAATATCTATATTTGCGAATTATTCTTCTTATTATTAAAAATACTATATGATGAGAAATATTTACCGTTTTTATTTCAAATTTGAATTAATACAACACAGTTCTCAATACCTCTATATCGTAAGAGCAATCGGCACCTCATCAACCGTAAGATACTCATTTCTCAAATCCTATAACGACAGTGTCTCACCAACGACATTCTTTACCCGACAACACATCACAAAATTTCACTTTCGAAAATACACCTCGCACGCGTGAGGTAATCGTTGCGCGGACAACCGATATAGCCGCGCGCTCGTCATGCGTGCGCGTTATCAGCGATTCGCTTTTCATCCGGTCGTGCGCGCGTAGACAGACCCTTTCTCTTAGCCGATGCACCCGGTGCGCGCGTCGAGTCAGCTGCGTGCGTGCCTACATACGATTGCGTAATTTGTCCACTGCACTCGCCGGTCTTCGACGGGAGAGACAGGGGCCTTATCCAGAAAGTCTTATCGTACAAAATAACCATAGAAAATTGAGCGTTAACTTTTATATATCGCGAGTTCAAAGTTACAGAATAACGCACCAGAGAGACGAACGTTTTTCCTGGAATGCTGAGAGAGTGGGATGGCGACACTTGCATTGGGCATCGTCTTGCATTGTTGTTTTCAGATAATTGTTCATAAATAAATTGTTATAGCTATAGATTTTGAGCAGATATTCATTTAGAGATTTAATCCAACTTTTAATGTAGGGGAGACATGCGGGCAAGCGTACACTGAAAGAAAAACGTTATAAACAATTAAAAAAAATTTATAAACAAAATATATATTTTTTGAAGATTTTATAATAACAAAGAAGAATATAAAACAATAACCAGCCAAAATAACATTAATAAAATTTTGCATAAAAACAAAAACGAAGATAGTTTTTGACGGGTATGATGGAACACCTTTTTAATTGTTGCAGGAGAGCTATTCCTAAATTAATTTCCCTTTTACGTCTTCAAAAAAGTAAAAAAATTTTTTTGAAGGCACACTCACGGGACAAGGTTTTTCTTGTTTTTTAGT
>JAPYZP010001658.1:0-16860 GCA_030522985.1 Torymus sinensis | reverse complement strand
TCTCTCTCTCGCACTCGCTCTATTCAGCCTTAAAACGAGCCCCCAGTCGCTGCTGCCGCGGGCATAATTTCGAAAGCGCTGCGCCGAACGCTTTGGATTGAATTTTATAGTGATCACGCGTTATTTGGGCATGCGAGAAACCCTATACACTCACCCATACACGCATGCGAACGTGCCCGGAGAATAAAAGGGGGAGACAGCGGGAGAGCGAGAGAGAGAGAGAGAGCATATTTTGCACAGGGAAGAGAAGCAGACTCTCACTCCCTCTATCTCACTCTCTTTTGCAGCACAGTATCAATAATAAAACGCGACTTTATGGCGACGGGAAATGGCTGGCGCTACGCCCCCCCCCAGCCCCAGTGCGAATATCGAGAAAGTAATGCGGACATCTGCGCGAATTGAATGCGTTAACGTATTAGGTTGTACAAGCGCGAAAGAGAACGAGCGAGCGAGTGAGCGAGAGAGCGAATGAGAGAAGAGGTTGTGCGCGCTGTCGCGTTTTGATATTCCGCGGGCATGAGAGGCCGACGCCACTGCCACGCAGCGAGTTTCTCTACTCCACTCGGCATTCAAGGCGCAATCCCAGCCTCCTCGCGCTGAATTATCTTGCCGAGTTGTATGTTTCGTGCCGCGTGCTTTGGTGTTTCTTTTTCCTACTGTTTTGACGTTGGTGAGCCTTTTTTTTGCGGGTGATCAGACTTGGCGGGTCATACGTAGATTTTCGACCGTCATTCTCGCGCGTGCAGATTTAACGAGTACTCGGACGATCGAACGATCGCTGCGAGCTTACACGGACGCGTGTGGCGTCGAGCTTTTATGACGGGGAGGGGGAGGAAAAGGGAGGTTGATGCCACGATCGTTGAAAGAGCGACAGCCGCTGGGTCATAAATCACTGGGTCGATTGATTTTTCTCGCATGCGCGTTCCCTTTCTTTCTCTCGATTTGCGCAAGTGATCATTTTTTTGAAATGAGAAACTGTGCGACTTGCAGAATTAATTCCTTTTTGTGCGGTTACAGAAATGTACTAATGTTTTGTAAGATTTATTATCAGATTGTTTATGTGTAAATCTCAATATTTAATAATAGTACTTTTTATAGATTGCTCTTACGTATGTATATTTTCAATTTCAACATTATTTTTCAAGTTGTCACGGGCTCAGCTCGACTGTCGCATCAACATATAACGATAAGAAGAAGATGCGCTTGCGATATGCCTTCGAGCAAGCCTCGCGACAATAGCCAGTGGTCAGAGCATCAGACTAGAAATCGCATTATTTTTGTATATTTTTGACGCCACTTATTCATTTAATTCACTCCATCGTCGTTTCATATACGTAACAAAGGACATTTATGATTCAGATATAGATTTTCATAGAACTGCCTGTCTGAATACACTCGTATATTACTACTTATCACTGCTGTCGTGAATGTCACTGCTAGCTTACATTTCTCTTATTATATATATCGTGAATATTTCATCATACTCGTTTTAAAATCAATATTTCACATACATATGTAATATTTATCATCGCGTGAAAAAGTATCGTAACTCACTTTTCTGACATATCTTCTGGAAATTTTTCTCGTCTAAATGAAGTCCATCACATCATTTTCTGTGACAGTTTCGAAGGGAGTTTAGAATTTTATACTGTGGAGCTTAGATTTTTTAATATGCTGAGCCGGAAGCTTTGTCGGTTATTGCGTCATGTTGAAAATTCTCATTACGTGTCGTGCAAGTTTCAAACAAGAAATTTGAAGCGTGTCACGGAGAGATCGATTTCCTCCTGCACCCTCTGTCACTGCCTATTTTCTGGATTATTTATCTAGTTACTTAAAGTTTTTAAATTTGATAACATCTAAGTTTTATTAAAGTTTAGAAAAGAAAAAAAAGACAAACGGATTTGTAGTTAATTTGTAAACCCATTTCTCTCTTGAATAACAATTTCAGTTTGAATATGAATAAAAGCAAATCCTTCCCTGCAAAGTTTCATGAAGATAAGTTGATTATTACTCCTGTTATTGTTTGACCATAAAGAAAATGTTCAACGACACATAGATTCTTTAAATATTTTTAAATAAATGAAAAATAAAAAACAAATAATAATGTAACTATTTCATGTTATTATAATATTTCATGACTTTTTATCTAAGGAACTGGATCCATTGTTATACTCTATACAACAATATACACGTTTCAGTTCACAGTTTACCTTTCGCAAGTTCGTTCTTCACAAAGATTTTCCTATTTACAGAAAACACAGATCACCATCCTCTATCTACATAGTTAACATCTGCAAGTTTCTCTGTCCTTAAAGTGGCACTTTCTTTGTTCAGCGGAAACGCATGTATTTCGCAGGGTCTTACATTCAATGAGAATGCTACCTCAAAAGTCAAAAGTTTGCTGCGAGCGAAACGACTACATGCTTTGATACGGATATTCTAGAGCGGTGTTTCGTTACTTGCGTCGTGTTCGTTAACGGCTTCCAAGAAAATAGGTTCCCCGCGCTCTTCCACAACACTGGGGGTGTGACAGACCTTTTAGGATCACATATATTCCCTTCGATTATATATAATGATCTGCTGCACCTTTGTACAATGAACGTTACAAATTTCGTGGCTATCATCAACTTGAGAGGAATGAATTTTTATTTTTGAAATTTTCATAGTTAAATTTTACAAATGCTTTTTAAATATTATTAATTAAAAAATTATCTTTTGTTTATACTTGGTGCTTTATTATACTAAAATAATTTTCTATTTCAATTTCCAGAGAGAGAGAGAGAGAGAGACAGAGAGAGAGAGAGAGAGAGAGCGAGAGGGAGAGGGAGAGAGAGAGAAAGCTTTGCGTAATACACTTCGTACACTTGTATTGTAATGTACTATTTTGTTTTATGACAAAAATAGAAATAAAATCAACTAACTTTTATAAAATTTTGTACAAGTTTATTCTATTGAAATAACTGTCTTTCATTTTCAATTTTAGCTTTTCGATGACAATGTATTATTTACTTATGAAATCAATAATTAAAAGGAGGAAAGTTTGTTCCAATGAATTGATAGCGGCTACAAATTAGTTTTACAACTTCTCTGTTCTTATAGATATACTATTTCATATAGGCGAGTGCAATTTTAATATTGAATTCGAAACTCCGTAAAATCACTTCATCGGCAAACTTTTAATAAACTGTGCAGTATAATATAGAGACGTTCATTATTCGCTTTCTAACTTTATATTACCGATTTTAAATTAATTGATAATTTTTTGAACTGCACTGTATTGCCAAAAAATATACGAAAATTTAAATTCTAATAGAAAATTAGTCTAATCTAAATGAATGGCATTTAAAAAGTTACATGAACATTTTTCTCAATTTCGTCTGACTTTTATATCCAATCGAAACACACATTCCGTGTGTTATCATAAAAAATCAATGAATAATCGGACAGGAAAATTTTCGCTGACTGGCGCCACCGCCATAAACGCAACATAAAACGAGCACGCACGCATACATCGGTAATTGGGCTGTCGAAGCAAAGTGAAAAAAATCCCACCCGCTCGTTCAGCCCTTGATCTCAGCCGCCGAAAATAAGAAAGCCCGTGCCCTCCCTTCCATACGTAATGCAGAACAGCCGATGCGTGCCCTAGCGCTAGAGGCGCCCCGAACTTACCGTCGCGCGCTTATATTATATATAACGCGTGATGGAGATAAAAATTGCCTCCAACTCGTCAGGAGAGCAATAAGGAGGCGCGTGCACAGGCGCGCGCCTCGCACACCTAACTGTTTTCCATGACGTGAATGAGGAAAACGCGCGATCTCCCAGCAGTGCGCTGCACATCGCAGACACACACACACACACACACGCGGGCGCGCCCATCTACACAGTAAGGAGGTTGCGGTTCGAAGTTGTTCGAGTCTGTTGCGTCTGGCGCGCGATATCGCACGCGGGGAGTCGAGGTGGAAGCGCCTTATACGTGCGTACACTGCATAATACGCCGACGACGTACGAAGTCGCGTGCGATGCTTATAGTGTGCCGAGGTTAGGCACTCCGGGGACGGTGCGCGGGGCGCTGACGATGCGCAAGGCAGTCGATGGCTACGCGCGGCACATACCTAACGCGTCGAGAAGCCGGATTCCGAGAGAGAGGGTGGGAGGCAAAAATTTATGCATACGAATGGTGTACTTTGCATGAAGATTGAAACGCAGCGAGGGAGGAGAGCTGCTGTGGTGGATGCCGCGCGCCTATATGCCTCGGGATTTTTGGCTAATCGAATTTATATGCGATTTATAGGCGGCAAGTCGGCTGAATGTCGATGATTTTTGAAGGGGAGCTTATAAGTCTGTGGGAGATATCGAGTGTTTTCGAACTATAGATATTTACTATGTTGCTTTTATTACCTGTTAATTGGAAAACATTTCTTTACAATTCTTTATCTTGTATTCAGAGGGGAAAAAAAGCGCAAAAACTTGCAATATATTTGTCCTGACACGCAAAGGATTTTCTGAACGCGAGTATCTATCTTTTGATGTTCAATTTAATTTAACCTAGAGTGAGTAACAACATTAGGAAAGTTTAATTTTACTCGCGTAGCCCAGTTTGAAGCGTGTTATTTCGAGCTCTGCGAAATTCAATCCGTTAAAGAATACACTCAACTTTGTTTACGACAGCCCCCGAACGCATTCTCGGACAGCTTTAAAGCCAACTCGAGGAGTGGAAAACACACCGCGCGTCGGGCGTCCGCGAAAAATATGCAAAGCGAAGTTTGGCAAAGTGGTTTTCCAAAGGCGCGAGGCTGCCTGAACGACAAAGGCGCGCGCGCAAGCTCGGTTCGGTCTCGCAAAGCGCTATACGCGCGGCGCACGCTCTTCGACGGGCGAATTTTTTCATTTTCACTTTGCGGGGAACGGCTTTGCCCCTCCCCGCGCTCTCGTTCTCTCCCTCTCTCACTCCCTCCACGGTTCGCACGTGCAGCCTACACTGACAGGCCGAGATGTCGTCACACCCTGCACCTGACGTCGGTCCTCACCCTCACCATGTGTCGGCGCTCTCGGGCTGCGAATAAGAGATTCGTCGCGGCGGCGGCGGCGGTCCCGGCCGCAAACTTTTATCGCTGCGGCGCGCTCGCGCGATCGGGGATGGGGGAACGGAGATGAGGGGAGATAGAGAGAATGAGGGAAATGATATAGGAGGCGGGACGAGAAGTAGTTGTCGAATTAGTTGTTGTATTTAGAAATCGATTTTTGGCGGCGGAAAGGTGGATTATTGGAGGCGGCTGAGCGATCGGGAGCTGAATTTAGATGAGGTTATACCGCGAGGACGTGCTGTCGCGTTGCTGATAATGAAATATAGAAATGGTAGTACGCGTGGTTTGGTTTTAAGAGAATATTATAAGTGAAAGGAGATGTCAGTGAATTATTATAAGATAAGTGGAGGTTGTAGGGTGACAATTTAATAATATATATATTCACTGGGTTACTTTAAAAAAATTAATGAAAAAATGAAGCATTTTATGAACTTTTAAAAAATTAATTTTTTAAGAGATTATAAATAAAAAAAAATTATTTTTTTGGCATTCTATTTTAGTTTTATGAAGATTATTTTGTATTTTTTTTTTGTAATATTACTACAAAATTTAATTAAAATGGCTGATCGATATTTTAATCAACGTAATATATATTACGAAACGTCACCTCTAAAAAATATGAAAAATGATAAACTTGTAAAAATGCTATGAGTGAGTTTCAGGCACCGAATATTATTTTATTAAAATTTAACATGTTACAGAATTTCATTTGGGTAATTACTTTATGTAGAATTTGCATAATAGCGTAAATTTGTGGATTCCTCGTATTTCAGTTAATTGAAAACGTCAAACTTGTTAATGTAGGCCTTGCAACAAATATGTAAAAGAATTCAATTTGATCAACAAAACTAGCGTACAAAAATTGCCGCTACCGCTACTTCGTTTATAAAACAATAAAGAATTCCCCTTGCAGAAATTAGCTGCCAAGAACGCGTCAATTTTTCCCCAACTTTTTCAACTTAGGTACACGTGTAGCTCGGCGAGAGCGCGCGGAGTAGATGAGAAAAGGAGCACGAGGGAGAAAATTGCAATAGCGCAGACAGAGAGCGAGAGAGGAGCGAGCGAAGAGTAGAAAAACACGAGGGCAAGAGCGAGAGGAAGAAAGCCAAGTTGTCCCATCGACTTGGTCGCAAGTTTCCATTTAGCGCTCATCTCGTCGTCCTCGTCGTCCTTGTCCGCGCCGGCGTGCGCTGTTCTGACGCTTTACGAGGGGAAAACGGGGCCGAACCTATAAAACTTAGCTTACGCGCTTAATACGACATCCCATCGGCCTAATTCACTTCCCGTTCGCCTTCGATTTATTTCATTCCCTTCTCCGCCACCTCCTTCTCCCTCTTCCTCCTTCTACTGCCCTCGAGCCTCACGTCGCGCGAATAGCACGTGTCCCTTTTGTACCGACTTAACATTGCCTTTTTATCCCGGTGTAACGATAAAAGTCTACTTTATGCGGAGCGTATAACTGAAGTGACGTTGGACCAGAAAAAAAAAAAGAGAGAGAGAGAGAGAGAGAGAGAGAGAGAGCAACGATCATTGCGGAGGATTTGAATAACCCGCTCTCCCTTACTCCATCTCTCTTTATCTCGTTCGCTGGCTTTTACGCTTATTTATCGAACTTATTGGCATTAAACGTTATTGAATGTGAGATCGTAAATGGTATAGAGGATAGTACATAGCATAATCCTGGTTGATGTACTATTTTTACTCGATTGCGTTATTTTTTTTTATAGAGAGCTATCAATGGCCACGGAAGTCGGGATGTACTTTTCTCCAATTTAACAGCTATGTGGACCCCGGTGTATTACGAGGATAGCTTATGGAAATGCGCTGATAATATCGGTTGGGAAGTTGTTATTGAACTTGAGACGAGGGTAATCTATTGAATTCGGAAATTCCGTAAACCTTTTTAGTGTGGACTATAAATAAACTACTCAATGGTGATTGGATTTCGTTTGCTGTAGCGTGGTGATACGAATAACGATCATTTGTAAGTAGCAAATGATAATGATGGCAAGTATGTACTTTAGAGCGCGATATAAATGCACAGTAGTTTTGACATGCGTAGCCCAACAGAGGATTAGTTCGCTAACTCCAGCAAGAGCAATTACTTATGAATAATTTAGCGATAACTACTTGGAAGTCGTTATCGTTTAATAGTCATAATTAGCTTAATAATTTGATTTTAGTATGTAAGAGCGCTATAAAAGGAACATAGTGGTTAGTATCGTATTGAGAGTTATACTCGGCTTCGTAGAGTTAATAAAAAAAATATTACTGGCTCATCCAGGAAAGCCAAATTTCAGTGTGCTATGGGCGAGCGAAGCGTGTTATTTTACCAAACGAAAAATAATTTCGAATAAAGTTTATAAAATGACTTGTACAAGTATTTATAATTATTGTAAAATTTAAATACAATAAACTAAGAAAATTGTTTGTACATCTATTTTTATCAAATTTCATTAATTTTAACAAAAATAATTTCATTTGCACTTTACATGCGAAAACAATGTTTCGCTAACTGTTCATTTCGCGTTGTACCGCAAGTTGTATAACATCTTCCCCCTTTCTATATACCCCTGTGTATTCTAGTGCTCTGACGAAATTAATATTCGCGTACATTCATAATAAAATTATGCATATAACCATTTAAAAAATGTTTACAAAAGTAATTGTGACTAGTGATCAAATCATTAATAAAATGATTTTATTTATAATACTATCAAACCTGGTAGAAAATGTACAGAAATGAGCCAGTTATTAACGAAAAATCAGCTATAATAATTAACTAATGTCAGGCTAAGAACTAGCTAATTTTTGTACGATACTGCCGAGAAAGTATTTGAATTGAAAATAACCTAATATTAGTCAGTTTCACCTAATTCTTTTAATGAAATATTTTCTATATTTATATGCTGAATATATCTTATATTCTACCTATACACATAGATAATGAGAACCGAAATATATGTAATTATTGACCTACATCAATAATAAGAGTTACACTACTTTATTAATGTTTTGTGATAGAGGTCAACGTAAAATTGACTTAACATTATAATAATTTAAAAAATTGAACACTATTTCTTTTTCGACAGAGATCAAGATCGTCTCGCGCAAACCTTGATAAAGCAATTGTCATCAAGGATCTTATGGTGCATTTCGATTCATCAGTTACATTTTTATACTCACCATGTGAGTCAATAGTTTTGAAATTCTTTAAATCTTGATACTATTTTAAAACTAAAAAGAATATTCATTCAGTATTTATCCAATCGAAATTTCATTATAAAGTCTGAATAAAATAGACCCTAATAAATTCAAACAAGAATCACGCCTCAAACCAAACATCCTCGAATTCCGTGCTTTTGCTATCCGACTCTCGCACAAAGAGAATTAAAAATCCAACTATCCCTACAGAACGCGTTCTCGGCTTTATCATTCGATTTTCCCTGATTGTCCGAAGAGACGGAAACGCGCCTGCGAGTTTCCGAATACCGCTGCCCTTTGCAAAAACGGGCCGGCGAAAAAGAAAACACGCCGCCGCTGCTCGGGAGAAAGCGAGAAACTAAAAGACACGGAGAGAGGAGAGAGAGAGAGAGAGCACGCGACAAGCTCGAGCTGCGGCGGCGACGGCAGCAAGCGCACACGCGCGCATCCCGACAACTAGCACTCCTCCCCCCGTTTTCGTAGCCCGCGGAGGAAAGGGTGAATTCCGTGGAAATTCCGACGGACAGTTTCGCCAACTAATACGCTAGCATTGCGAGGTCCAGGGGCAAGGCTGAGAACGAGAGGGAGAGAGAGAGAGTGAGTGAGAGGGCGAAAGAGAGGAAAGGGAGGACGCGACGTCGTCGTCGTCGTCGTGCTGGACGCCATCAGCGGAAGGGGTCAGGGGGTGGAAGAGAGGCGATAGTTGGAGGCCGTGCGAGTTGAGTGGCCGTTATATGGGGTTCTAAGCATTCTGATTCTGCTGACCGCTGTGCCGACGCTCTCTCTCTCTCTCTCTCTCTCTCTCTCTCTTTCTCACTTTCTCGCTCTTGCTCTCTCCGCTTTTCGAATCGGCTCTCCGTTTCTCGCTTGCTCGCTCGCTCGCGCGCGCCCCATCTCCCGCGGGCTACGTGGTTGGCCTTTAAACCGCTATCCTTTCCACGGAGAAGAGGAGAGGAGAGAGAGAGCAGGAAGGAGGGAGTGGGTGAGGGAGAGAGAATGCCCGAAGCGCTGCGCTCTTCTCTCCACGGATCGACACCTTTTCTCGTCTCGCCGAGAATTCGGTGCCGCTGCCAGACACACGGACAAACACACGCCCCCGTTGGAGAGAAATATATATATATATATATACGTATTATGTATCTACGAATGGGTATACTGACGCACGCTCGGGGCGCTACCGAGCGAAACGACGAGTGTGCCTGTTTTAGCTAGCGCCGAATTGCATATCAATCGCACGAAAGAATCCGAGCCGTTTCTTCTCTCTCTCTCTCCCCCTCTTTTTCACTGCCACCATCAAGTCTTTAGCTATGTGCGTATATGTGTCCGGGTTGTGTCTGTGAGAAAGCGAGCGCGTTTGTGTTTTATTCGACACCCTTGCCGGCGCCGGTTTCACCTCATCGGCTTTCTTTCGCCTTTCCTATTACGCGTTTCACTGAGCCCCGTGTATATATATCGGGTATCGTATATCTGTCTGCGTACGTGAGCATTCGGCGCTGCGTTTCGAGCTGTGTGTGTTATGTCGATGATAAGGGGGATCTTGAGGATATAGTGAGGATCAGTTTTAGGATGCTTTCTGCTTCTTAAAAACAGCAAACTTGCAAATTATTTACGTGATATCAATATCAAATCTATGTTCAACCTTTTTTTCAAATTATTTCTACAACTTTTATTAATATCTTAGTATATATGTTAACCTATATTAAGTCAAATTATGCAGAATAATATAAAAGCTCATTGATAAATTCTGAAGTATGCAATTATTGATTTTATACAACATTAGTCCGTGTCTCTATTCATCAGACACAATGAATTAATCGTGTTTTACCAGTACAACGAATTAATTAATATTATATGTTCTAGGTACTTTTATATGGGTACTAATTTGAATTTCCTTTGAATTAAATTATACATTTTAATCCGAAAGAATTTTCTATTGAAACAAGCTTTTGAAGGGATTTTTGCAAAATCCGCGCACATTACATATGCATTATGTTCGCATATAAATTAAATCGAAAGTTACGGTAAATCTAGGTCCCTGGCCATTATACCGAGAACACTAAAATTATTCTCAAACAAGTTGTTTCACCTTTAATGTTTACCTTTGAAAATTGCCGCTATTATTTATACTGATTGATAGTCAATCTGCGGTACATAAAGGGGTGAATATGGTGGGGATTGACCAGAATCGGCAATGGACTAGCTGCCACCACCACCACCGCCACCACCCGCCAACACTGCACCGCATCGGCGCCTCAGCCGTCGCCGCCCGCGCCGTCGCTGCGACCGCCGGTGCCGCTGGTTCAGTATGCATAGAATTCAGCGTGAGTATTACAGATTCGTCGGCGGAATGATTTATTTGAATAATTCGTTTTTCGCAAGAGAAATATTTTGCATCGGCTATTATGCATTTTCGTTGACGGAGAATTTCGCCGTGATTGGACGCGAGCGCGTGCGAATTTCCGGCTGGAATAAATAACTCAATAAATTAATTTTTCCCAATCGAGTTTTCGGACACGGTGTAACCCTTCCGTGCGCGCGAGCACGCGCGTTTTCAAACTTACATTACGACCAGCCAGATATTTGTTTTTGTGAGTCGATTTAAATGCTAAAATTGTATTTCGAAATTTGCATGAATTATAAACTGCGTTTACAAAAAAAAAAAAGTTTCTACATGTGTACGTGAAATGAGAAGGACATGCGAGATCGCACATAAACAAAATGATGAAGTTATACATTTTAATGAAGCAGTAACATATTTTTTTTTTTTTTGAGAGAATGCAGATTGTGCTTTATGCAAGAAATCTTACGGTTCTGAACAATCTTTTCAGTAACCATCGGTAAAACTTAGTACAAAGTTTTAAAGCAACTTATTATAAGACATCACTTACACGGTAGATTAAAGCTATTGAATTGGTGATTACTGGAACGTACCTGAAACATAAAGAAAAAGTTCTATTAGATAGTTGCTTTCAAAATGAAAGATATTATTATTACTTTCATTTGCATAACAGTATAAAATTTCTCCAAAATTTTACCAAAAACTATTGCGATACAATATTTCATTTCATTTTTTTTCCGCTACCCATAAGCTCTACAAGCTCTCCTCGAAATTCACCCTGCACCCCGCGCCAAGGTAGATCATCGCGCCAACTGCTCTTTACAGTTCGATTTCAATATTTCCCTCCTTCAGATTGAATGTATTTTCCGCGCCGAATCGAATAAGCTCGCAAGAGATTCCAGCTAGCGCGCGCAGCGAAGCGGTTCATCACAATAGGGAATAATATAACATACGCATATATACGCGCGACATCTGCGACTCCTCTCTGACCTTGCTTTATGCGCGCGTCTCTTCGGTAAAGTGTCCTCTCACGTCTTTGCGCTGTACTGCACTTCAACTAAAGGGCCGCTCGGTCTTATTCTTCAGACTCAGCGAAAAAGCTCTCTCTCTCTCTCTCTCTCTCTCTCTCTCTCTCTCTCTCTCTCTCTCCTCCGGCAAAGGAATTAAAGGAAAAAAACAACGAGTGCGAGCAGAGTTTGAAAAGTCGTGAAACGTCGCGGCAGACATGTGAAGGGGTGAAGGAGGGGCGAAGACGAGTCGGTAAAACAGGCGCAGAGGGAGAAGAAGGATACTGTGAGCGAGAGCGAACGTACGCTGGGGGAGAAGCAGTTGGGTCGTGTTTCCAATATCAGTAGCGTCTTTGATGCATCGGCGCTCGTAAGTACACCACTTGTTCCTTGGGACTCCCTCCCACCCTCCTCGCTCCTCGTGAGCAGAAAGCAGAATGAATTCTCCTTCTCTTTTCACTCTATTCTTTTGCTCTCGCCCCCCCCCCCCCACCCCGCTCTCACTCTTCCCCTCTCTTTCTCGCCGTGCTCGTTTCGCCTTTGAGCAGCGGCAGCAGCCGGTTACCGGTGTTTCTTCCGCTGCTCGACGAAGCGCGTCAGCGCGCGCAGCCGAGTCAAATCGAGCTATTGGTTCGAGCGCATGTGTGCACGACGCCGTGGAAGGTAGAATTATGTATACGAGAGAGTACGGAGGATTGATGGACGGATCGATGGATACAAGGAGGATGGGCCTTCGAGCTTGATTTCGAGAGCAGCAGGGGGTTGCTCTCGCGACGCGCGACGACGTCCTTGTGCTTTTTACGGCCTAGCGATCGTGCATGTGCCGCAAAGGTTTTCGAGATATAAACCGTCAAACGAGGTTGTCGGGTGGGTAGTAATTGTCAGAATCGATGTGTTGATTGATAATTATACGCGATTAAAACTTTATAACTGTAGAATGTTTTAGAAATAGAATCCAGAGACAATCGAAACGTTTTTTAAGACAACCAGCGGGTAAAACATAAGTTTTAATATTTAAAAATAGTCATGTTATTGGAATGGGAAAGCTCATGTAAAAACTGAAAATCTAGGATATAAAACAAAAGGAAACCGAGAGATAAAAAAAAAAGTTGCCAATTCATTTGTAATAAGCTTCCTAGAATATATAATTTATTATTCCATTCATTCAATTAATTATTGATCCCTAAAAAATGTAAGTCTATGTTAGGCCTATAAAAATTATTAGGTCAGTAAAATTTACCCCCGTCAGTTCGTGAAGATACATTAAATATTTTTGAAAATACAAATTAAATAAAAAGGATATAACATTTTTATAAATAAGAAAGAACAGAATCATATGTAAATTAAAAAAAAATAAATAAAAAAGTAGGTAATTCAAAACCTTTCCAGATTATACATTTTATAAAATTCAAAAATATTAACTCTATTATAAATTAAATTTGTATATAAACATTTCATCATCAAACTAAAGAAAATCAACTAATTTGAAATACGTTTCAGATCATTAAAGTATCCAAAAATAGGTTATGGCATCTCCATTTTATTTGAAAACGAAGAGAATAAGCTTTGTCTCTCGAAAATCGATAGATTGGTTCAAAATTTATAGCTGGTACACACACACACGCACACGCACACACACACACACACACGTATACATACAAACACGAAATTTTTTTTGCTCAAAAACCTCAAATATTGATACCAAAAGTCTGAAAACATGTTTTTAAACATTTTTTGTTTCAAAAATATTTTTCAGCATTACACAGCTTCCTCTTTGAGGAAGCAAAAAAAAAGTATCCTTGAAGACGAAGAAAATAAACTTTGGTTGACTCAATTTATTCAATCCGTTCTCGAGATATTTGAGATGTACGCACGCGCGCACGAACAAAATTTCCTCACAAAAGGTGGATTTTTATGCCACATATGTAAAAAATAGTTTTTAAACATTTTTCGCCTCGAAAATTTGTTGAGTGTTCCAAAGCTTCCTCTTTAAGCAAGCAATCATATATAGACCATTTTTAGACAAACTTTATTTTGTTTTTGAAAAAAGTTTTGTTGTTTTCATTTTGACATATAACTTAAAGTTGATCACTATGTATTAATTGTCTTCAAGTTTATACAGTACGTACGATACCATATTATTGATATGATAAGTAGATCACATCCTTACTTGTGATGCTATATTATTAAACGAAGTTTGTTACTTTCAAATTCAAAAACATACCAAATCAATATATTATGTACCATATTTTGTATTTAATTACCTTTGTAACGGAATAGTGACATGAGTAGATTAATTATGGTAAATGAACAATGCGCCGCATTATGGCGTACACGTAGGCATATTGTATTGATTTACGCCTCATGGACATTTAAAATGTTAATGATCAATTATGGTGCTGTAATGTACATTGACCGTTGATTACGGGCTTGTGCTCACATTCATTCGTACCTCACATTAAATATTTCATTACGTTGGAGAACCTTATAGTACATTAACTCTACTGCGCCGTTGATAGCTATAGATGGGAAATACGTTTATTTGCCGACGAGATATCTCGTCACGTGACGCAGGAGGGTTAAAGTAGATGATGACTAATGAGTATATTTTTTAAGTATTATATATAATTGTTTTCTTTATCGAATATATGAAAGGGCTCATCATATATATTATACCTATTTTAATGTTTTAACGGAAATACTATTATCTGGAAATTTTTTTATATAAAAAATACATCTTATGATTCCCTCTTTTAGAATTATTTATTGAACTTTTCACAGTTATTTCGAGGTTCACGTATATGCCAAGAATTTAGTAATATAACATTGTTCTCCTTTTAATAAGTGCATGCCATACTTACGTCAGATTATTCTGATTTAAAAATACTTTAAATGCTTACTTTAAATTCATATCGTATATATAGCAGACTAGTGTACATTAAGATTATTATTTTTATATTCACAACTATATTGTTGAATTCGTACAAAACGTAAAAAACATTTGGCTGTAATTTTCGAGGTTTTGAATATTTTTGTAATTTGTTCTCTGATACCTTATAAGATATTCTTCGAAATATGAAAATAAGCTTTCCCAAATTAAAATTGGTAAAAGCAGGATGATTCGTTGAACCATTTTTTAAGTCAACAACATCTACTTATTTGTTAGTACTGAACTTTTGAAAAGAAATCGTTTCACCGGGGTCTATTAGCTAACCATTTCTCTTACCCATTTACTACGATTCTGTCCATTTCGAAATTGACAAATTTCCACCAGGGCGATTGAGCCAATAATGAAGACAATTTATTGGCTCAGAGAGGAAAAGCCGGAAAGCCAAAATCCCACCTAAATGAAAATTATAAGGGATGAGGAACGGATTTTTACGGACAATTATAAAAGCCGATTTCCGGTACCTAGAAATTACATGAAAAAATTGAGTGCCCGTAATAATTTCGAATGGAGTCTGTTGAGATATAATAAATTGTCAGTTATATAACCGCTGATAGCATATCTCTTCTAAATTGCCATTAGGAAATTATGCAAAAACATGCCAGATACATCGTTGGATTTTTTAAATATTTTTTTGTTAATTTTTCAGAGCTCACGCCATCTAATTGAATTACTTTTGCTATTCACGCCTTTTGTGATATTCATACCAGCAGCCAACAATTCGACCGCGAGAGACCCGCAAAAAGCCGAATTTGCTTCCGTATCCATCGAAACCCAAAATCTCATAAAATTCAGCGTTACGTGCAGCTAGTGCACAAAGGGTTTCCTCTTCGAGAAAGCCGCCAAAATCGTTTCGGCTCGGGCGAACGTGTACGATGGCGGGCAGCGGACAAACAAAAGCCGCGGGAGAGAAAAAAAACATTTAATACCCCCGGTGACGAAAGGCTCATTTTTTTTTTGCCGACGTGTAATATGCGTCGGTCGGGGGTAGGGGTCGCGCTCTCGCTCTCTCTCTCTCGCTCTCTCTCTTTCTCTCTCTCTCTCTCCCTCGCTCTCTCGGCTGTACACATAGTCGGCGCGCATTTACTATATATCCCGCAAGCGCGGCACTTTTGTTTGGCACGCGCGTGCGCGCGCGAATAGAGCGAGAACGGGAGAGGTGGCGAGAAAGAGAGAGGTATATAGCTCGTATATAGCTCGCTCTCCACGCGTGCATCGGGGGGTTAATGCATCAACATCAAAGTGGCTCGGTGGTACAATTATTGCACTCAACACCGCTACCCCGTGAAACCCATACGCGCCGATGAATACCCGAGAGCACGCGCGCGCGTCCCTCTTTCCCTCTCGGCCTCTCTCTATCTCTCTCTCACTCTCGCGTGTGTTTTAATGCGTCTGCTCCCGTTTGCGAGCCTGAACGCTACTGTGTATCGGTGTAAGCGTCTGCGCGTGTGCACGTGTGCCTGGTCACCGGCGCACACATAAGCACACGGTCAACACGAGTGACAGTGCGAGGGAGCGCACACTACTCTCGGCCTGTGTTGGCGCCAATGTACGTGGAGGACTAATGCGAGACTGAAAGAGAGAGAGAGTGAGAGGGAGAGAGATGGGGAGGCAAAAGGCTACCCTCGTATATTACGTTTCTCTTCGCTTCAGCATTTTGGCTACCTTCCACTGGTGTTGGGGTTTGGGATTGATTTTTTTTTTGCGAAAAAAGCTGAAAAGAGAACAGCCAAGATCGATTCATTGTCGTTAAATCGACTTTTTACTCAATTCTTTATTCTAATATGCTAATTTGAAGCTTTATGCATTAATATAATTTCTTTTGTAAGACTTTTTTTCGGAGTGGTTCATTCAATGTGATGAATTAAATTTCCAGTAATTATAATAAATTTCTTTCTTCCTGTCTGTTGAAAAAAAGAAGATAATCTCATAATTTAAAAATATGTTTTTATTTCATAAAAACGAATACTTTTTATACTCACAGCTTAATTACAAATTCAATATTAAATGTAACATGTCAATGAAAGTATTCTGATTATTTACTCAAAAGGTATTCAGTGGAAACTCCAGGACCTATTAAGTGTTTAGCATTACATTATTTATGTATTTATTTTCAGAGACCTAATCAGCACTTATGACACTAAAAATGTAAGCTTGATATAAATCATAAGTATATATATATATATATATATATACTTATATATATATATATATACTAGGGGGGGTACCCCCCCTACTCGCTCCGCTCGTCAACCCCCCATTTTTAGACAGTTAGTGGAA
>JAPYZP010001657.1:0-15695 GCA_030522985.1 Torymus sinensis | reverse complement strand
TATCTTCTGATCGAGTTCGTTGCCCAAAAAAATCGGTCCATTACGAAAAAAGATATTTGAGATTAAAAATTTTTTTTTTTAATTTTTTAATCGCCATATTGGAGTCGAAGAATTTCGCTATTACAAATCTTTCTCTTTGAGAAAGAAAAATTAATACTTTGTAATATTAATAAATGAATGTAATTAGAATTGTGTGATAAAATGATACAATAATTTTAATTTTTATCTGGACGAATTCTAATTACTGGACGAATCGCTGTGCGACAACTTAGCCTGAAGAGGTCGACAAAGCCGTCGACGAAACGTTGCAACCACTCAACATCGTAGTGAATTTTCTTTCCCGCTCCCAACGGATCTAGTCTGAATTGACTGAATTAATTTTTACATTTAATTTTTATCATTAAAAATTAATTAAAGGAATCAGTAAATTTAGTTTAAGGAAGCTAAGTGCCAATGAATTGGCAGCGGTTTTTTAATTCCAATAATTAACATTGATACATCAAATTAAGTGTTTATTATGTTTGTTAAAGTTTTCTATCGAAATATCTTTTTTATTTTTTAAATATAACCTTTTACTCAATAATGACGTTTTTATAAATAATTAATTGCTTCCTCCTAGAAAAAACTTTGTAATAGTAAAAATATTATTAAAAACTTGTTAGAAAGTTTTTCAATCTAGTAAGAAAGTTATAGAATATAGTAAATAAAAAGTTGTCTTCCGTTGTGAAAGATGTTCGAGAGAAACAATTAATATCTTCCAATTTTGTCAGAGTGGTCGTACTTATACTGTAAGATTTAAGGCAGTGCACTTTTTACTTTGTGTAATTCAAATTATTTTTTCGTTGCATTTAGTCTCAAAACTGTGATATTTATTCGGTCAGTAATAGTTTAAATGAGACATACGGATTGGATTATAAATTATAATAAAAACCAAACATACGAAACATGTGAAAACCTTTTTATATTTCATAAGTATCTTTTTAAAAATGTTATCATGCAGAAATTTTCAAGTGCATAACAAATAACAATTTAAAAGAACATTTTGAAGTCTCAATTCTTTCTGAACTAAATTAATTTGATATGTTTTTGAAAAATCTTCAATATCGAAAAAAGAAATAATTGCTAAGATAAAATTTCACTGTTCTTGTAGATATTTTTTTATGAAATAACATCAATTTGTAACTGCTGTATGAACAAAACTTTAACATAAATTCAAATGCCGAAATCTCCATATTTTGCATTCTTTGCAAGCGCCGTAGGCAGCTTTAATCGCGCAAAAACAGCCGTCGACGAACAATTCGAAAATAACGAAACCGGATCGCCTCTCGCGCTCTTTATTGTCACAGGCATCGTAACGGCCTTCCATGGCGCTCGTGTGTCGATCGATATTATTTACTCTTTTTCCGCTGCAGAGGCTGCACTGGCGCGCCGATAAAAACTCTTTTTTCACCGTCGAACAATTGAGAACACGCCGTGTTTCGAAAATCAATTTTGCGCGCAGCGGACGGCGCGAAAAATCGCTCGTAGATCGAGGGCCCAGTCGTCGTTGTAATTATTTTTTACAGTGATGGATTTTGAGAGGCGAGTTTTCAACCTGATGTTTAAAGGATTTTTTTTCTAGAAAAATTTTATCAAAAATAGAGGGATATAAAATAAAGTTTATGCATGTGCTGAAATATTTATAAAAACAACAACTCTTCGTGAAGGTAGAAACAGTAAATCCTAAACTTTTTAAAAGTTTTCATATTGCATGTAAATACATTTTAATAGTTACTTTTCCAAAGTATAATCGTTAGATTACTTCTTGCTTGTATAAAATACAAAGCTATAACACGAATAAAGAACAGCTGCCAATTTATTGATGTATATTACTACGACCACAGGATGCAAAGTGATGCAAAAAATCGAATTCGAATCAGATTCGCTGAGGCCATTCACTCCACGTGGATGTGAGTATAAAGCGTAGTAGGGAGTCGATTCAAGGTATATCTAGCAAGATGTAAACGTGAAAGATCATCCTATGACTTTTATACGTGACGTTCACACCACCGGTTCTCCGTAGCGAACCGGAACGGACAAAACGCAGTCCGAGAGAAACGTGCAAGTTTCTCTTCTCTTGTTTCTGTAGTTTATCCTTTGTATTTTCACCAGCCGGATAAAGATAAATTGTAAAACTTCTTTTGTATGGTGTTATTAAATGTAATAGACTTCACGTATAAGCGAAACTACAGTTTTTATTTCATAAGCTAACCTAATTCCTAAAACCAGCCACTACATCTACGGGATTATGGTCTTGAGATGATGATCAGTCTAGTTGGCAGCACCTCCCTTTATATAGAAACCACACAAATCTTTATATAGAAACTATAGCACTGTCACAAAGTTTCCTCTAGACGGAAAAAAAACCTAATTCACCGAGCTAATTTTTATTTGAAGTACCTACCTAATTAAGATCATATTCATTCTTCATGAAAACTAAATTTAGTCTTACAGTTATAACACGTAAAATAAGTTTTTTGACGCTTGCCGAAATAGTTTGGCACTGATATATTTTTTATAAGAAAATATTTTATTCTTGCAAAGTTAAATTATACCATAAAAATGTATTTTACTATTAAGTATGCCTTCTTACGTACGCATTTCTAACTTCCGTAAAACAAAATTTAACCTCAAATTCTGCACTCACGTACATCATGCATGTAACACATTTCATTGATGCTATTAAATGTAGAGCAACTTCTGTAACTATATTGACGTTGTAACTCATTTAAGCAAAAAGGAGCTTGTGAAACTTTACCATTAAATCGATAGAGGAAAAATAGATTTCATTATAATTTTCAAAAGGAAATTTAAAGTTTAAACTTAAAAAAGAGGACAGTCTCCGAGGTCTCTGAAAATTTAAATCCAAACATTTTAAACCAATCGCTTCTTTATCATATATAAGATACTTGATTTAGAAAATGTGCTATTTTTACTAAAATAATACTGTTTCTATCTTGAAAGTGTATTAAAGGAGATATGAAGAGCTTTCATTTTGAGTTATTGAACAGTGAAAAATCTCTTTATTTTTTCAGAGGACATAATAGACACTCAAAAATAGTTGTAAAATAACTGAAAAATGTAGTTTAATTTTAATTGTGATTTTTTAAATAATATTTTTAATCATTTTTGTCACTAGTATTGGAAGCTTATATTTTTAAAAGTTTTTAAAATAAAATTTTTTTCTGTCTACTTCTAAAATCACTTTTGTTCGTTTTCGAAATATCAATATTCGCAAAGATGTGATAAAGGCAAAAACGATTTTCACAAAATAGTAGGTATGTCATTTAAGTAACAAATACACATAGGAAGTATCGGTACAAATGCTGATACAAGGGCCCCTTTTTGCTTAAAAAAAACTCTCCTGTGAAATTTCAGCTGATTGGAAGCTTGATTTCAACATTTCATTCTGAGTCAATAATATTGTTTTAGAGGGTATATATTATCGTTTGACATTATCATAACAGAGTGATGTGAAGAAGTTTTTAAAACATCATTTTTATTTGAAAACTAAACATTTGTTTTTTGTGTTTTTTTTTTTTTGAGGATAGAAATTATAAAATATCCATTTCTGCTTCTTCACAGAGGAAACTAACCGATGATGAATCGACATGAATAAAAACTCTTTCGAAAAAAAAAACATATTAGACACATGTTTTAAATCATTCAGAGTCAAAGTAGGTTTACTATTTTTTTTAAATTTCCGTAGCTATGTAGTTTTACTACTCAGGTCATAACAAAGTAAAAGTCCATTTGACAGACGTGAAATATTCTTGAAAACGCATAAAATTTATGTTTTATTATTTCTGATAAAATACGACTTCCATAATAATTTTTGTCGTAATAAATTGTTTAACCGCAAAACATAGTTTATAAAAATTTTACTATACCAATCTTCCTGTTCAAGAGGGTGAAAAAAATCGATAGCCGCTGCATGCCGCTACGAGTGATTAGACGGCGGCCCGGATAAACCGATTTCATCTCGTGGATACGGCCGCAGCCGCGTGACGAGAAAGCAATTCGCCGATGCGTAATGCGATTACACTTTTTTTTTCTCTTACTCTCCCTCCCTTCTTTCTTCGGAGACTTGCGCTACGCTAGGCAGAGTAACAATCGCCGCAAAGGTGATTATTTTTTCTCTTCGCGTCCTGAAGAATGAGAAAATGGATAGAATGCCCACTATTCAACAATGCTAATACATTCCAATAGGGGGTGGATTGAATTTTAAAAGTTTCAATTCTGAAATTTTATTGTCTTGTAAGCCATTGATAAATTGATTCTTTTAATAAAATATACCCTAAAGGAAAGATGAAATAAATAGATTATATGAATATAATAAGTTTCTTTGTATTCTTAGTTTAAGTTAATAAAGTTTTAAATTAATAGTATTTGGTTTCGTATCATATAAATATTCAAAAATACTTTTTAACAATAATAATAAGAGAGACCGTGGCTGCGTGATTCCATAAAACTGATTTTATCTATACATATTTTCTCTTACAATGTCTGACTAAACTTATCTTTTACTACTATCATTCACTGCTTCACAGATTTCTTCCGTAATTTTCCCGTTGATCTTGTGCACTTGTAAGAAACGTGACAATCTCAAACACTAAAACAAGTATCTCTTACTTTCAATTACAAATAAATAATCTTTATTTACTTTTCTTATTAAAAAAAATTAATTATCTATTTCACGCACTGCATTTGAATTTTTTATCGACGAGCATTTTCTCATCTTTCTCTCCGATTACAACTTTTTCTCGTCTTATTTATTTAGGTTTACACAAAGTGGAACCATCATTGCAATTGATTTTCTACGTGTATCAAAGGACCTGTGCACAAGATTTAAAAGTTAAGTTTGATATACGCCGAGGTAGTAGTCTGCCCGACTTTTACGTCCTTTTACTCCCTTTGAAAAGTCGTAAAGATTAACTGCAGAGAGAGAGAGAGAGAGAGAGAGAGAGAGAGAGAGAGAGAGAGAGAGAGAGAGATGCGACTGTCCAGCGCGAACCGGGGTACACGCTTTCCTTTCGCTTTACTTTCTTCGGCCACCGAAAATAGCCGGAGCGTAACCGAGCCCTTTTATCCGGACTAAGCTAGCGCGCGTGTGGAAAGTTTGCGGCGGAAGTCGCGTTGATAAGAAAAGACGAGTTAAAAGGTGTGTCGAATGATTCGTTTTCCTGGTACAGCCGAGTAATGGCATGCGGATAATGGCTTGTAGCTGATTATTGCGAACCGAAAATTTGTTAGTGTACGTCTTCGTCATTCGTCACAGTGAAAGAGAGACTCCTTAAAAATAAACTTTCCAACCAAACGATTTTCTTATATTTTATGTTGTGAATGAGTTAAGGTCACTTTCGCAACTCAACCATTTTTAATTTGTAATTTATATTTTAGTTTTTAAAAGTTGATTTTATTTTGTTAATTCATCTATAGCTTTCAGTTAAAGAAATTATAAAATGAAAAACACACGCATACACACACGCACACACAAACACTCACATACACATAAACACACCGAAAGAAAAGTAATTATTTATTTGAATATGTTCTGTAAGTTCACGTATGTCAATTTATTTTATAATTTTTACCATGTTGAGTTCTGCAGAAAAATTTAAGAAGTAGAGTAAGGTTTGAAAATTCCAAAAATTGTAATAACAATAACAAATTATACATCGAAATCATGAAAAAAACCAAATTCAAATAACAAACTAATAGAAAGG
This sequence comes from Torymus sinensis, assembly GCA_030522985.1. Lineage (NCBI taxonomy): Eukaryota > Metazoa > Arthropoda > Insecta > Hymenoptera > Torymidae > Torymus > Torymus sinensis. The sequence goes on along the minus strand of JAPYZP010001657.1, from coordinate 9,930 downwards.
CAGAGGTAAATTTAAAGTACTGCTTTGATTAAAGTAATTCATCTCGAATGGATTTTATTATTTGTGTAATCTCCGCATCGGACTTGTATTATATAAACACAAACTTTGAATCGTTTCAATAGAGAATATCGATGGATTCTCAAATAAAAATTGATAGAATATTAAGAATTCATAATAAACGATGGCATTTGATAATCGAAAAGTGAATATACTTTTGTTTTCAACAATTATAATGTTAATTTTTCATAAAATAATGAATGATTACGTAACCACAATGTGCAATGAACCATCATCTGTATGTCCAGTCGAAAAACAGCAAAAACTCCTTCCTAAGCTAATAAAATTATACATACCCGCGGCGCATTATCCTTATTACAACCACTACGACCACTACCCACCTACTTTCAATTTCCTCCACTGAAACATCCGTGCTCATTCGCACCGTACTACGCAACCGCACTACACAGATTACTGCGAAATAAGTGCGATTCCTGCGAATTCACTTCCACGACGACAAAACCACTTGAGCCTTTACTCTGTCACACTTGACCGTCCGAAACAAGGGCCAATGCTGCAATTGAAACTGCGCCACTATACGGACGGTAATTGAAAAAAAAACAAAGTGGAAGGAGCCCATTAATGTGAAAGACTGCGCATGCCCCGTACGAGGCGCGAAAAAATCCGTATAATTCACAACGAAGGCCACGCCTCCGCGCGCAATTTGCGAGCAAAGCCCGCGTGTATAACCCGGCTGATTAATGTCAGCCTTTTTGCAGACTCTCTACGGATAAGGCTTGTCGGACTCCCAGAAATTGTGTAATACGGAATGAGTTGTGGGAGGTTTTTCATATATTTTCGTGTCTGTTTAGAGCCAGTAGGTCGTTGGATATTGTCAAATGAATTATATTTCATGTATAATAAACTTTTAATAAGATATATGCTTTTAAAAATAAGTGATATTTCAAATATTAATTCATTAAATTTGAGTATTTGTAGCAACTATTTTTTGCATTTATACTTATATCGACAGCAGTGAACTTGGTGACACACGAGCCAAAAATAAAAGCCCTATTACAGCCTCTCGTCCCGTCACGTTCTCCCGAAGACCTGCAAATTACATCGTTTTTTCTTTTTCTGTTTCTCGCAGAGGGCAGAGGAGGATAGGAAATTGTCGTCCGTCGTCAGGCTCTCACCGTCGCCCGTGGTACTTGGCCGGGCGCTGGCCAACATTTTCGTGCACTTTCGATGGAAGTCCGTCTCGGTGATTGGCGTCGGTAAGTATAGAGCGTTCCCTTCGGCGCTTTTCAATTTCACCTCTTTCAGGAAAGCCTGCGCCAAAACTTGGCCGCGTGCGCTAATTCATCAGGATCTGCGGTGGTGTGCGTGAAATGTCACCAAGTTTCATTGAGAACTTTGAGGTAGTTTGTTTTGATTTGTCGTAAAATAATTTTGTTTATTTTTAAATCTTTAATTGGACAAATTCTTTAATAAAGGATGAGTTTGAATGAATAAATTCTTTCAAGTTCATACAAAGTCATGAAGTATATCCTCTATCTATAAGAAAACGAATATGCACTGGAGTTTACATTTACTACTCAACTGTAGTAGGATGTTCTCTTTTATGGAAATTGATATAAGATACATTAAAGAAAATTAGCAAGAATGTAGAGACTAATACTTGTAAACTTTGCGAAAACACACATATCCTTGACCACTTTAGAAGAACCGGGAAAGTAGTTCAATTTCTTATCGTCCGTGCTCTCGATAAAATCAGTACTCTAGCAAGTGTGAAGGAAAATCACGAGAAAGAGAAAAATCGTTCATCGTTATTTGCGGAAAGGATTTTCACAATAACATTAGAAATATGGGAAAATGACAGGTTATCTAATTAAAATAATTATTAAAATCCTATTAAAAAAGACTTCAATACTTATTACTCAATAGCATTTTTCACGTGACGGTAATTCTTATTTTTGTATTCCATCCATTTATATAAAAAACACGATAAATCTCGAACTGAAGGTAACACTTTTATTCGCGCTCTGATTGATCAATATTCTGAAAAATATAGTTTACAAATTCACGCGATCTTAAAGTAGTAATTTTGAAACTCTTTAAAACGATAGTAGGCCTTGCGTTCAAAATAACGAACTAAGTACCTGTGCTGCAACACTGTCAGCGCTCAATACACCCCAGCCGGGTAAAATTTTCCCACGTCTCTCAGCATACCGTTCACTCGGCGCTCGTCCGCGGAAATTGGAATTCGGCATTCCCTGCAATCTCGAAGCTTAATTAGTGCGCGGCGTTTCGTTAACGAGTCTTCCCCCGCCATTATTTGCCTGCCCGCTAACAGCGAGCTGCGCAACTCATGCATTCGTCAGGTCTAAATCCGAAGGGCTCGGCCGACGTCGTTATCGTGGTCCTTTAAAGCGAGGGACTCGAGGATCAAGAGAGAAGTTTTACCGAGATTTTGGGATTTTCTCAGATTTTTTTTAATAGTCTGAAAGTAGAACTCTGTAAAATGCGAGCGCTTATACCTGTGTAGAATGGCTGAAAAGGCGAGGATAAAAGTCAGGAGTTTGTTTATAAGAAGAAGCAAATTTTCACGTATATTAAACCGCCATCAAAGGGATCATTTCAGATTAAACATCATAACAAGATATATGAGGGGTTACACGTCGAGTTACGGACTGGATTAACCTGGAGGGGCGCAGCGGCTTTCATACTTCAAAAGGGAAGTCAGCTTTTTATGCTTTCACCTGGAGTATATGAAAATAAGAGGTATAAGGCTCTGACGAGGTACGAATTTAAAATGAAATATGTAAACGGTACCGGTATACAAATGAAATAAAGTAATTACAAACATGTAGGTATTATGATGGGAACAAATGTTTAATTAAAATAAGCTTTCTCTCTGTACACCTTTTCTTATACAATGATAATTCATTATTTTATTATTCAAATCATTATTAATTATACCTTAATTAAATATTTTCATTTGTTATACGTATTTTCTCTATTCGTCGTCCATTTTGTAATGAATAATTGAAAAAATTTGCATTAATAAGTTGGACAAAAACCATTTAACTCATATCACTGATAGAAAGAACGACTTGAGCCAAAGCCCTATTACTCAACAGTTAAGATACGATTTAACAACATTAAAAGTTTGAATGTTTATAAAACTTTTCATGCAATAATTTGCATATCTGTCCAATAGTTATTATGCTGTATATTAAACAATTTAAAACATACGAAACATATTATCAATACTATAAACGTTTGTATAAACATTTGAACTTAAAATTTATTATGAATTCTTGTTTATTTATTTGCATACATGACAGTATTTTTAATAATTTTCGTTTTGTGTCTTGACTCATTCTTTCTATCAGTGTATAAATGAAAGAAATGTACGCGGTATTTGAAAGTATATGGAAATGAAGCCACTTGAAAGGTACGACAAGGTGAGGATAATTCACGCACACACCGTTCAGTTCCAGTTCGGAAAAGGCGCAGGCGGTATCCCCTCACTACCTCGTTCATCATCACCTGTTCCCCTTGTCCCGCCACATCCTCGCTCCGCAGCCGCAAATCCCGATCAATTATCCCCACGCGTGTGCCTGCGCGGCAAATCGCGACGATGATACGAGGATGATTTTGTAGACAAAACGGCCTGGGCGAGCCTGGACAGGTCGGTGATAGCGGGCCTGCGCACGATCGGCGTCGCGCCCCGGCACCACGCGGTACTGTCCCGGAACGCCGACGCCAAGCAGATACGCGACTCGCTGAAGCCGCTGAGCGCCATACCATGCCGAGGTGAGTGCCGTTGATTTATTGTCCAGTGATTGTTGTGCTAGCGGTGCATGATAATGACTATGGTGATTGCTTTAAAGCTGCCTCCGATCGCTGCTTTACTGTCAATCTCATACGCTAGCCGGAAAATGCTGGACTATTGGAAATTTAATTTTTTCACTCGATCTTCAGAATACAATGCGAAAAGAAGTAAAAAGTCTTTTTAAGCAGTGACATCATTTTCATTAACGTTGAGTTTCTTCTTTGCAATAAACTTATTACACTTAAATACAAATATATTTACGAAAAAATTAATTCGATGCTCATAAGATTGGCTCGGATCTTTTGCCGTTTATGGAAACAGTTATTAGTTAAACTATATATTTCACAAATAGATAAAAAGATCATTTTTGTTCAAGTTTTAATTAAGCTTTGACTATAGGTATAGTGAAAAAAGAGTACTTTAAGTAAACTTGAAATAGGATTTCTGCTCGAGTCTATTGTGCTCACTTTTCCACTTCAATAAAAATAAGTAGAATAATTTTTGACTGAAAATTTAGTCAGCAGTGTTTTTTCGAGAAATTTTTAACGAGCCCAAAACTCACAGAACAAAATTTCAATTCTAGTTTAGCAAGCGTAACAATCAACACGTCAAAAACTCCAATTTTTCCAATTCCCGTTCGCAACTCACCGATTCCCGAGGATCTACCGCGTCAGGTCGACGCATCCGCGAACGATCAGCGGCGCGAAATTCCTCGAATTACAACCACAGCTGGTTGGCGCGATCTAACGATATTCGCCTCTCCGCGTCGTAATACACACCTGAAAAATTCCGCAACAGTCGTGCGCCCGCCAATAAACTTCGATAACGAGCGTCGTGCCGCCATTTGAACCGCACATCTACTATCTGCTCCGAGGCAAAATGTCGCTGTATATAGATCGCTACATATAGCCGGCGCTAATTCGCTCGGCAAATAGCCGCGCGCCAGGGAAGAAGCGAAGGAAGGAGCGCGAGATTTATGCGGGGGTGGGCTTCGACCCCGTGTGTGTGTGTCGCGCGCAAATGTTTACGCTGGGGGATGGCAGAGTGACGGATTTGACGGCGCGCTCGAACGAACGAACGGAGCTTTTGTTTGGACTTCCGGGGTTTAAAATGTAATAGAATGTTCGGCGGCTCTGTGGACTCGGGATCAGGCTGGATTTGCGAGAAAAAATATTGATGGATTTAAGGGGATTCTTTCTTGGAAATATCATTCGTGAGAGTTTATAATCATCATGTTAAACATTTTTTTTTCCCCCATTGGTTTCTTTTACTTGCGGAAGAATCTGAATTGAGAATAGAACGTTTATTAATATTTTATTTAGACCAAAATTCAAAACTTACTAAATGATTGTACAGAAATCTATGGTAATAAATGTATGCCTAGATAAACTTTTTAAATAACAGTAGTAATTTAGACTAGAAAGAGTGAACACATCTTTCATAATCTATACAATTTTTTAACCAATTTTATGAGAAATTAGACAAAGGATAAAATTGATATTATTAAAAATCTTTCGAATGAAAAATGGCCAAAAGACATTTAGACACTGACAAACGTTCACCGTGCTAGGGTTATTTGCTAGTTCATCGTCCTTACACATAATATTTTTGTTCCCAAAAGTGTAGTTTACGAATAGATAAATCGTCCTTTCTTTGCGCATACATTACTTTTTCTGCGGAAACGACAATCAATCACTAACTTGGGCCATCATCGGTCTCCTAATCGACGCTATCAATTTCCACCTCGTATAAAGTCCACACATCTCCACGTCTGCGAACTATTTAGACAGCAAATACGAATACTAATAAACCGGCAGGCTGTAATCTAACTCCGCGCAGCGGCGGAGGAAGTCTCTCCCTCTATCTCTCGACCGCGAAGCAGAGAAACATATATTATATATATACGCGTGCGACGGGTGATTGAATTTGCCAGATTACATTACGCACTGTGGCAATCGCGAGAGGCAGCGCGGCGACGAGACTACTTACCATTATATGTACACGGCGAACTCCGCGGTTGCGTGTACGTAACTACGGGACGTAACCCGACCTCGAATGCGTAATTTCCGTGCCCCTTTATATAGATGGGACGCGCGCCGTCGGTTTCAAGGACTCAAAGGTGGCCTTTGCGCTTTTTTTTATTTCGAACTTGTTTGCTGACGAGTCGACTCATGCGTGAGATTAGAATTTTATTGTATTTCTATGAGGATTGTTAACTATTATTTGTATGCCGATAAATATTACCAGCTTAAGTTTTTTTTTGTTTTTTTATCAAAGTTGTTGATGTCGGGAATTACTTATCACTGTAAAAAAATAGATACCGCCTAAATGCAACGAATTTTACTGAATAATATATATACTGGTCGATTATTTGAATGAGTAGTCACGGATTCATCTGCATACAAAGAAGACCTATGACCTACCTATTCTTTGTCATACTGATGAACCTTTTCACAATATTATAGTCACTGCAGGAAAAATAAAATTTGTAAGAAAACTAGATCCAAGTTATTCTTCAAAAGTAATATAATGACGTTTTATCACATATTAGCCTGTTTTAAAGCATAATGTGCAATAAGAAAAAAATGTACCCAGTTCTCTGTCAATGAGCACTTTCCCCAGTTTTAAAATTCAGCACTTTCTTATGCATAGTAAAACGCGGCCGAGAAAGTACTCCCGCTTCTCTATAATAAATGCAAAAAAGAATTCCTCTCAGGATTAAATTCCTTTTCATAAATAATGTCGTAAAGGAGGTGTGATGTAAATTTTTTATTTATACCTTTACGCTAAAGCTGTAGATATTATTATAGAAAAGCATCATTTTAATTAAAAATACCAGTAACAGTGATTAAATTTTGTTAGTTAACATCTTATATGTGCAAAATTTTTCAACAGAAATTTACTTTACCTTTAAAAGGGAGATTGCATAAATTTCCAAGGGTAAAAGTACGTATTTATACGTAATAATGATTTGGAAACTGTCGATAAAGTTGAGAAAATATTATTCAAATTTTTACTTTAAACGCGCGAGCCTTTCCATATATTCAATAAACTAAAAATGCAATTAATTTTGAAGTTATCTAGAGTATGAAACAATTCGTTGATTATAACTCTTACACGTCTCTAACAAAAGAAATATCTCTTCGCCCCGAATAAAAATAGAAATACATAATTGTTCATTGCAGTGATAATAGTGTGCCTGCCGCTGGAGGGCAACCTGCTCTCCCGAACTCTCGTCGAGCTCGACGCGATGCAGAAGTCGCAGTATCCAGCCAGCGCAGCAATAATCCTCGTGCACCCGCCGAGTCCCCGGCCCTTCCTCCCAGCCTACGTCTTCTCCGACGACGACGAGGACGACAGGCCGGCCGACAACGAGGACGAGGACGACCCTTACGAGAGCCAACAGAAGCCCGCGAACACGTTCTCGCCGTTCGCCCCCTGGGCCGCGCTCTGGCAGAACTTCTCCAGCCAGGAGCCCGAAGAGGAGCAGGAGGAGCTGGACCAGCAAGACGAGAGGTGGAGGTGGCCGGCCGGCGAGAGGTACGCGCCGCCCCGGGACCTCGGCCGCGTCACCCTGGACAACCTGCTGGCGATCGTGCCCTTCGATCAGAGGTAAGCGCCGCGGCTTCTCTTCTTCTTGCTTTTGATATGCGGAGCTCGAGGCGATAAAATGCGCGCTGCGGCGACCTTTTCAAAGGATCCGAGCTGTATCGATTGCCAAAGGCTTTGCATACCTTATCGTGTGGAGGAACATGGGCTTCTCTTTGATTCTCGGGCTTTTTTACTTAACCACAACACATGAGCTTGTCGTTCGAGGTTAGGTCGTGATTTATTACGTGCAAAATACTATGTACGTCGTTTAACGCGTTGCGATTTAATGAAGACGAATGTCGATGGCTATATGAGTATAGGTACGAAAATTGGCCATAATGGTTAATATTAATTATGGGAGAACTAATTATACTACTATGTATAGGGTATGTCAGAAGTTGAGCTGTTAAGGGTAATAAAGGCGAATATCTTTCGCTTGTAATACTGAAAGATTCCTTTCATATTAAAATAATATTGGATTTATGAAGATTGGAGTAAAAATGATTGAAAACGTTACGAAAGAATATTGTTAAATAGAAATCATCGAAAATACATGAACCCCATAGGATAATTTTCCGCTGCCTTTGTCAATATTTATATTATAGTTACTGAAAACGAATACTTGTTATCTTGTTAAGGAGAACCGCTATTCATGTTTCTTCAGGCCCGTTCCTATAAAATAATTGCTAACGGTCATATATGCATCGCGAAAGCCCGATGTATGCAAGGTGCCGTTTCCCCCAATCGGGAGTGTTTGTATAGTTAACGCTCACATAAAAGTCGAGATAGCCGCTCGTAAAGGTCAGGCAATCCCACTTCTTTGCGGTTGTCTCCAGTCTGTTTATCCGGCACGGGGCTATCGTGTGTCCTGGTAAATTATCATAATGCTGATACTCACCCCGGTAAACCCAGTATACACCGGAGTTACGGTGCGTTTTTTACGAATATAAGTAATGTTCACGCTTTCGTCGCTTCGATAACAATAAAGTTTTTTTAGATGCTGCTTTGTTTTAGCTATACAGCAAACTCGCAAAGATCGTAAAATATTGAAAAAGACGTAATTTTCTTTCTTTTTTTATACAGCTCTTATAAAATAAGTAAAATATCAATATTCATAAAAACTAAAATATCAATATTTAAAAGATAATAGTAGACTGATATATAGCACCGAAGCAAATAATAGTGAGAAAGTTAAACGATATAACAGCATCCTGTTAACACTAGTATATAGTGAACGTAAGCACCAATACGTTGTGTAAAAAGTAACAAATTTGTCAGTATTTTCAGATCCTTAACGCCCCTTCATCTCATCTCTATTTTATCTTGTTGCGTTAATCTTATTATAAATACTCAGCAATATATCCGAAAGATAACATTATCTATAGTAATCGGTTAACTCGGCATGACGGCACGCAGATCACGTACTTCATTGAAATTTGTAGCGTATAAATTCAGCTCCGAAAATGGAGAGCTGCAGCACTTTTTCGTTTTCCCTTTCAGAATTAATGTCTATCGGATTTGACGTTGCGTGTGGAGTGGTTTAGTCAACGAGATGAACGTCAGCTATCGGAAAGTGGATCCCCACCTTTAACTCGTCCTCGTTATTCTGAAGCCTGAGTTTTCAAGTGCATTGATAGATGAAATACTACAGAAATAAAAGCTTCTTAAAGTATCTGAAAGTCTTTAAGAATAAGTGAAATAATACTTGAAGGTACTTTAGGCTATCCGATCTATTTTGTATTTCCAATTGTTTAGAAAAACTGTAATTCCGACTTCATTTCGTAAAGAAAACGGTTGATTGTTTTGAGTACTAAGTATGGGGCTCAACGAATCTAAACAGGGAAATTCTTTTTGCTATTTTTAATTAATCAATGTGATAAACGATCAAATGTTCTAGTAAGTTATTTATTATAAAAGTTATCTGTAAAAGAAATAAAGCTTCGACATTCCATATCCATATAAGTTAGAAAGAATACATCTTCCTGGACATAAATTTTAATAATAGACAGCATAAAATTAAACGAAATTAGGAAATACATTGCCGCTAAACAGCGTAAATTTGAGCTTATCTCCGGTCGGCCGAAGTCGAATCTCCACGGCGGCAGCGTTCCCCAGCAAATTGCTTACATCTTCGTTAACTTTCCCAATCCTCAAATGGAAATCTTCGGGGCAGCGGCAGTTCTCCGCCGGGTTTTAGATCGTGCGCGTCAGTAAGCGGCCTCTATAGGAATAAACAGAGGGATAAAAATAAAAATAAATCGGGACGGGCGCAAGGACAGAAAATACTTATACATCGAAGGAAAAAAGGAGGCTTTTCTCTCTCTCTCTCTCTCTCTCTCTCTCTCTTTCTCCAGCGGAGAGTGACATTGAATCTTTAGAAACCCGGCTCCTTTCACGGCGCCTTTCATAGCAAGTACGCGCGCAGGGATCAGCTTTGCCCGCTCGTTGTTCGGTAATGGTCATTTAATCAACGGCGAGAGGGAGGGGGGAGGGGGCGAGGG
>JAPYZP010001656.1:0-26809 GCA_030522985.1 Torymus sinensis | reverse complement strand
TGAGTTATTCGTAGCAGTGAACGACTTTTCAGATATTGAACGCCACCGGGGCGTCATATCGAATCCCAGCTCAAATACACACAAGCATCCAGTTATCGCGGGCATCGCAACACTTCATCTCCATTGCCAAGAGTTTGTGGGCTAATGAAATCAGAGTCGCGGGAGAGAGGCGCTTACTTACCCCGAGGGAGGTGACATTGTTGTTGGACTGCACGCCCGTCAGGTCCATGAGCACCGTCACCAGCTGGTCGCGGTAGCAGCGCGTGTAATTCGACCAGGTGCTGTTCAGCTCCGGATTCCAGAACCACTGGCCGTCCCCCATGCACTGCCTCGACGCGTTCGCCTGCATAATGCGCCCGCGCACGTGTGTAGAATTGCCGTGGGTGCGATGCGGATGAGTTGTACGTTGATGGAGTTGTTGATCGTTATGGAAAAATAATAATCCCAATAATAATCGCAATAATATAGGTGCTTTCTTTTTATTTGATTTATTGGGAGAACATTTTTCATCGAATTTCACGTTATATATGCTTTGGAAAATGTACTTCATCGATGGATTTTAACTTTCAAAGGATCAGTTTATTTTACACGTAAAGTGCAGAGAAATGTTCTTTGTCAGAAAGTTAATCTTTTTTTTTAATCCTTTTTTTTAGAATATAATATATTCAAAAACACTTTTTAATTTTCATTCATAGCTGAATCTCAGTATCAGCAGATACTATTTTCCATAAATCTAAAAAGTTTTACAGCAGATTAAACACTCCTCGCTGCACTTTTACACTTAAAAAGTTCTTGAAGGTGACTATAAATTCCGTTGTGCAAAGTACTTTTTAAAAACAGGACTGTGAATTATCTCTCATTCTCACCGCGTTCTACAAAAAGCCTTTCCAAAAATCATGAGATTTCCAACGAAACGGACTTTTGATTCAATCCATAAAGAATTATCGCCGAGCTGTACATGTGCGTATGTAAAGTGAATGCGCCATTTGCGTCAATACGTCCCGATTCTTTTTTCCTTTTTGCGAACAGGCCAATTATTCGGGATTTTATTGCTTCTATAATGGCCCTTCATTTCCCTTTACATTTCTATAAATTAGAATTTTATGTGCGTTTAGCTTTATCACTTTTAAAACGGGCACCTTAATGAGCAACTGCGGAAAATCCGATAATTGAATGGCATGCAAAAAAGGCTCGCCCGCACAATAGAAGGACGAAACGTCGAAAGGGTTTCTGCGAAAATGCGCTGCAACGCCTGGACGAGTGACAAAGGCGGAATTGCAAACAGACGTGCGGGCGAGGAGTGAATTCGTCTTGAGACCGGCACCGATATATTTACAAATTGATATACCTTTTTGAAAAGAAGTATATTATAACACTCCATTTCCAAAAGATAACTAACAATAAATATATATACGTATCTGTAGGTGGCACTGATGAGACAATTAATTTTGTTACAGATGAAACGATACAATTAAAATTGGCGCGCGTGCAGAAAAGGTCGACGGCCGTACAAACCTCGATGATTTTGTGGAGGAGTGCCAATGAAAACGGCAATTTATATATCATAAAGATCATGACCCCCGTCAAGACATGGACTTCCTTTCGCAATTAACAGAGTATTGTCGTGGAGGAGGAAACGAAACGTCTAATTAAATCATCGACGCGAAGGAATTGTGGCGAAAGGTCAGAATTTTCGAGGGCGAGGAACGCGAGGAAATCGTTGCGAGGCAACGTCGCCGGTAGTGATGTCAGCTGTATCAAAAAATTGCGCCTCGATACACGCGTTCACACGTTTCAACTCTTCATAAATGATATTTCAGTGAAAAATACGATTTTGTAAAGTACATTTTTCAAATCATTCTAAATGTGAAGAGAACGATTTTAGTATTTTTAAAAAGATGAAATATTCCGGAAAATAGTTTCCACATATATAGTACTTTTCGAATTTTTAAAAAATAATTCTACTCGTTCGAGCAGGCTTATAACAGGGGAGACCCGGTCAAGACGAACACCTTAAGGGAAAATGAAAAGAAAAACATAATACTAAATAAAAAAAATAATAACACATCCATGTAATTTAAGCTCTCAAAAATAGTTTTAACAAATGAAAACAAACGTCTTAATTTAAAGAAATGTATTGGCCGGTATGTCCATTTTGTCCGGCTCTCCCCTACAAGAGATTTCCGAATCCAGTATTGCTCCCAATCAGCCGCAGCTGCCCCTCCGCCAGCCTTGATTAAACCAAAAGAACAGAACACCCCCTCCCATAAAGCCGCCAGTTTATGGAAGCAGTGGAATGAACCGTTTTTGATCGGGCGCTCGTGACAAACCTTGAGATCGAATCCAGCGATGTAGTGCGGGCACAGCTGGACGGCCGCGTCTCCGGGCGGCGTCGACGGCCAGCACAGGATGCCGTCCCACGTCATCGGGCACCAGCCTGCGAACACAATAACGAATACAGGGGCTTATACGAGGCTCACTTTTAATGGGGTAATAGGGTTTGTTAAGGCTCAGACGCCGATCGGGATGCGCCGTTATCCTAAGAAGCGTTTTATGCATGGGGAAGCCTGATGAGAATGCAGAGCATCGGTTTAGCAAGACTTTATATGTATGCAAATTTTTACTGATACCAAGTTGTTAGCTTTGCAGAGCTGTATGGTTATGGGAACATATGGGGCTATCACAGAAGGATTTTATTGGTTATTGGAGTTCGTATATTTACACGTGTTCAGTTATTGGACAGTGAAATTATTTATTTTTTTAATCTTACTTTAGTATATATATTCTATATTGTACGATAGCGACCGAATGCGAAGAAGAGCCGTCGCGAGAGGAGCGAAAGCCGATGAGAGTGAGCGAAGCTAAACGTGCGCTACATTTTCAGACCCGCGTCGAGCATGTACAGAGGTACATCCTTTCTATCACTAACTTTAAGTTTCTAATAAAACATTTATTATTATAAGTCCTCTCATCATTACTCCACGTATTACCACAATTTTAACAATATACATATGTTTGGCATCGCATTGCTAGTTTGTCGTAGGTATACTATTAATTTTCATTAGGATATATATGCGATATCAATATTTTATTATTTAACATAATCACTGGATAAATCATTCTTTTCATCAAGATTAGATATTACGTCGTATTACACAAAGAGCTGTGATAAATTGATCAAGATTACTCATTGCAGAAATCATCTGATGTGCACGTAGATTGCGATAATTGCTGGTATAATTGACACTAAATAAACATGAAAGTATAAATAAAACATAAAGTATCGCAGTAGAAAAAAAATGCTTTCAGGCATTGAAAATGCCTGAGCGCCCATCGAAAGAAAAGAGAAATTTCATATTTTTCAGATATAATCTTCGGGACTCTCACCCCACGAGCTGTCTCCCAGCGCCGAAGCATAAATATTAAAACACATCGCCGCCGAACTTATTGCTTACGGAGCAGGAAAAGTGTTTTATAGAAGATCTCCTCGAACGCGAATACGAAAACTCGCCAGCTCGGTCCTACAACTTCCAACCGTTTGTCTTTTATACCGCGCGGTAGGAGCCTCGTAACTTTTGCCCACGTCAAAACTCGCCTCGCGGGAGCAAACGAATCTTCGAGCCAGAGGAGGAGACGACGAGTCGTATACGCGTCATAAATTCGTCTTGAGACAGATCGAAAAGCTTCCTCTATGTGGGTGTGCGTGCGTGTGAAGGGATGAGGCAGAGTTGGGGAAGTTTTCTCGAGGGGACAGTACAGTATTTAGATTGCAGAAAAACGAGCAGACAAATTAAAAATCACAGCCTTCGTGTTGACGCTTCGTGGCTCGTACAGTGGATTTAGGCTTCGTTTTGTGGTTTCGCTTTTCGGCTAGCGTGATTTATTCTTAAAGATAAAGGTAGATGCTATTTATCTGTGTTTATTTAAATGTAAATTTTCCTTATAAATCATTCTCAGCATTTATAGATCTATTGTATTCACATATTCAAAAAATTGTAATAGGAATTACGTATATATAGTGTTGCGGATACGAATAGAAATTAATACCTTTAGACCTATGAAACGCGGATTTGAATTATGAAACCAACAAAGCTCAAAGATTATTATAAATATAAGAAAATGTTTGTAAAACGTAGAAATATCAATAGTATTATATAGCAATGGTGCGACAAAAGTAAATTTTGGAAAAATACCATTCTTTTTTTACACTGCAGATATAAATATGTTTATATGCGTAGCTATATATCAGAAAAATAATCGTCTTTATAAACAGCTTTTGTAGATCTTCGAATGGAGGTTCATATCGATTTTTTTGCGTAATGTCATCCTCTGAGTCTTTAGATTTTATAAAAAATACATTAGGGTCAGTATTTTTCACGTCGTAAAATTTCCCCTCGAAGGAAAGAGAAAAGCTGCATTACATATCGGGGCTGCCAGGCGCGAAGAAAGAGAGAGCCTCGATTCGCGTTTTCAACTCCATTACAGCCGGCAGAAAGGATCCCAGTTCTTGTGCTGCTCGTCCCACATCTAGCCATCACCGTCACTATTCCAGAGTGTCTCTCGACTCGATCTATTAATTGCGTTTTTCGTTCGATTTTCAAGTTCTTGCTTTCAAATGGCCATGAAATCGTTTTCATGATATTTTGCCGAGCAGGATAAGATAGCAATGTTATTGCTATCGATTAGAGATTGCCAAGGTTATTAACAATTTCGTACAAGTTCAATGATTAGCAATCGCCGATAAAGTAAACAATTCGAATGTGTGAGTGTTCAGCGCAATGTTTATTAAGATATCTGCAGTGGTGATTAAATCCGAGGACGCAATGTGATTGCCCTACATTTTGCTCTGTGGATGCACCTTTCTTTGATTGAAAGCCAAACATTGCTCTAATTAAATATATAAATACGTCTTTGTTATTTAAGGGAGATACGCTCATTGAATGTAATCGTAGATATATTTTGTTTGAAATTTTATCGAAAAAATCTTTTTTCGTACATGCAAGCCATATTATCACCTAAATGACCCCACTATATACACTTTTCAATTTTATGCAAATTCTAAATTTCCAGAGTCGCTTCGTTTCATTACAAACAGAAATACGTTAATTATTAAAGCAAATAATATCTTATAAAGAACTAGAATGATTAAATCCACTTTCTCATGTTTATTCGACTTACAAAGAAGTCCGAGGGCAATGCAGGTGCTCATTCTCACCTCGGCACTGCTCGATAACTGAATATGAAGCGACGCGATACAGCCGAGTAGAGGGCCAAGAAGGGAGCTCACAAAGTATTTCACGATCGATTTCTGTTTCCTTTCAAACATATAGTGGAATTATACTAAGGATTTTTAAATGATTGCGATACTGAAATAAGCGATGATTTTTATGGATACGTGTACATGAGCTTTTTAGAGCAATGAGTAGCTAATCTATTGATTTCCTCAATATTTTGTTGTATTCATTAGTTAGATTGACTTGAACAAAAATTTCATCAATTTACAGAAATGTTAGCTATTTGCTTACATAAGGTAGAACAATAGCAGAACTTAATTAAATTAACCATAGAAATATTGCCGTAAATTATATTACGCGTATAAATCTGTTTATATCTATTATTATGAAATTCTGGTTTTGTTTGACAGAAAGGTGCGAAATATAGATTAGGTAAATATTAATTAGATCAAATTGCAACGATTATAATAATAATAATAATCCTTCTAAAATCAATAGAGAATTAGAAAGCAACGAAAACAACAATAAGCACAAATGTTTTACGATCCTCCTCGCATAAACATTGCTTTTAAAACAGCCTCGACGACTCCCCCTCTTGCCATAACAAATATTTACATCATTAAAACATTGTTCGCGGCAGCGAGAAAGAAGGGATCGAATACGCGCGCCTCTCGAGCTATCGCAGGCATCATCACCCCTGATCGAGGGTGTAGTAAAACGCAACGCAACGCGAAATCATACTCCGCTGCGGCGACAATAACCTCCTTTCAGCTCAGCGCTTCTTGCCCTCTTATACAGAGGCGATGAGGCGGCCAGGAGGCGGAACCGCGGAAGGCGTAGGCGATATAAAGCCAGACCCTGCGCCCCTCACATTCTCTCTTTTTCATAAACGTGTTTTTACAGTGGAAATCCTCGCGTTGCGGATTCTCAGCTGTAAGCGCAGCTGCTGCACTTGCATTACAGGCGCGTGGCTGAATTTACGTAGGCGGACGGAAAAATGCCAAGATGCGTGATACCTGCAATGCCTACAGCGATGTAGCGCAGAGATGTTTGCACTCTGCGTTGGATTCTCACACGAGGTTGGCCGCTCGAGCTGCGACGGGATCTGTTATTTTTAGAAAGAGAGGCGAGCAATAGGTATAGCACGCGTGGGATGAAACTTTTTTGAGGGGCAACATTTGTGCAGCTTTACCAGTTTTCAGCATAAAAGGATCGAGTTTCCGACTCCGTGCTAACTTGATGCATGACATTTGTGAAAAATAGAGATTTGCGTGACAAGTGCTGGTATGATATAGATCGGGGCTTGGATTAAAAATATAAAAGTCAATTTTTTTCAAATAGCAATATTTCTAAAACTTGTTTTCTTTTCAATTGCAAATTTTTGTTGAAGGAAATAAGGAAAAACAATCGTTTTGAAATATATACGCGTTCACAAAGTTTGCATTCACGCACGAATAGTTCTTGGAAATGTTCTACGCGTTCTTCATGTACTTATAAAAAATTTCCGCTTGAATACAAAAAGATAAGGACTCTATTAAATACATATATATTTTCACAAATAACGATAGTTAAAATAACTTGAGTTTGTTATTATATAAACTGGTATGTATTCCAAAAATAATCTTATAATTTATTACAATTGATATAAGTATTAAATATAAGTAACTATACGCGTGAGAACTGTCACTTTTTCTCCCCGTTATATTTAACTCTCTTATGATACGAATGCATCCCGCACTCAATCATGTCATTCATCATCCTCTCGAGTTTTGCAGCGTGCGTCGATACTGAGTGTAGCAGGTAAATGAAGTTTAGCTTGGCTTCTTCAGCTTTGACTGAACATCAGAAAATACCTCGAGCCACTGCTACGAAAGAATCTCGATGGGCATACATATATCCTGTCTTACTGTCATTGCAGTCTTTCCTAGCAATCGTGCGTCCACCACTTATAACTATAGCAATGTTCAAAGTGTTCCAGAATGAGTTATTCGTATTGAGGACCTTTTTGGTAGGTAGGCGTAGATGTCGGGCGAACTCAGATTTATATTTTGGAGTATCGGTACCACGGCGACGTAGTAGTCGTAATTTGCCATCAGCTGTAAGTACGCGAAATGTTGTGTCACGTGAAGAACATCTTTCGTTCGAAAACTGACAGAAATTTTCCCGAAGCCACAGATTCGTGGAGTGTATGTAAACGTGAATCTAGTTTGATGTTAAAAGGATGGAGTGCTAAAAGCCGACGACCGTTCAATTTGACCAATTTATCGCGAAAGAAGATTTGATTTTTATTAAATCGGTTTCGTTTATATTTATTATAAAAATGATTGAAATACTGATTTGTGGCCAATTTTAATAGTTACAACTGTGAAGTCTTAAAATGTTCATGACATTTTTCAAGTTTGAAATTACATCGTTGTGAAAGTATGTAAAGTAGACATTTGGGTTTCAAGGGGATGTTATTCGTCAGTTGTTCTAATAACATTTTCATATCTTTAGATTTGTGTAGAGTATGTTCTGACACAGAAGAAATGATGTCGTTTCGTGGGAAAATTTTTTTCTTCAATACTTGTTGTATTTTTTACTTTGCTCGATACTAATTGGCTTTTCCTGTGACAAATGCTGAATGATAACATTATTTTCAAAAGTTGACGTTAGCTTATCGTTCGATATAATAGTATATTATGCACCTAGGGAGGAAAAAAACTTAGACAGTCCACAACTCGTGTAAATTGCTACCCGAGCCGAAGGCGAGGGTGGCAAACGCGAAATGTGGGCTGGCCAATTTTTTACCCGTGGTGCATATACTATTTTTCGCCATACCCGGAACGAAAAGTGGTATTTTCGGCCAGAGTATGGCGAAAACGTACATTTAATAATGAACAGATGAATTTTTGGCTACAAAATATATTCTTGAAATAAAATAGTGGCAATTATAAACAATGAATTTTAAAATGTCTTGAGCCTTTTATTTCGATACTATTGGTAAAAATATATGTACTGAATACAAATCCCATATTTCTTTATAAAATTACGTGCGGTAGGTAAATGTACGTATAGACTAACTTTTCAGATGCTACGTAGTTTTTAAATATACATTAATGTTCAATATTTAGTATTAGTTATGTAGTACTTTATAACGGAATATTAAGTATTAAAACGTCTAAAGATAAGAATATACAATTTAAAAAAAAAACTTGAAGAAATATAACTATAATTAAAAATGTTGCAAACTTCTCGAAGAAAAATGAAAAAGAAGCTCTCACGCTGTCGGACACAAGTTAAATCCCGCAGGTAAGGAGCCGAGGGAAGATAAGAATCCAATCCGGAATTGTAGAATAACTGGAATACCAATAAACCCTAAGTGATTTCGCGTCGAATATATAGGTTGGACGTTGGCAAACAAGCGTGAAGTTTGAATAATGCATCGGGCGTTTTTTTACATTTGTCAGAGGCTGCGATGCTTTTTTACTATGTTCGATACTTGCGCGATATCATTGGGTAAGTGTACTCTAAATGATAGGAAGAAGTAGGAAAATTGAAACCAAAGACAAAAAAATTAAAAAAAAAAATTAAAAATTTAAAAAAAAAAAAAAAAAAAAAAAAAAAAAGAATCTTATCACGAAAAAGTATTTTTTTACTGAATAATAATACGACTTATTCGTTTTTATTCTTACAATACTTGCACATGCTTTGATCTGTTGTACCAGGTTTCTATCGAATAGCCTGATTCGCGAGCAAAAAAGCGCAAATCTCATTCCGCGTGGCCAAATGAAATTATGCTATTCTCCCGGAAAAATCACGTATACCAACAGTACGCAGGATAGCGGGAACTAGATTAACGCCGAGGCTGAATGGGTGTCACTTAGCCTCTCGACGACAAAAGCGATGTATAAAAAAGCGCAATCAAAGGAATTTTTCCGTGTAGAGTGCTAACACGCGCTCACTCGCATAACTTATTTCGTTCCGTTCATTGTCGTTTAATTGGAAGTCCGCGTGCGCACGTGTGAAATGAGAAATTAAAGGTTCAAAGCCATTTTTTAGTCGGTTTTTTTTAGGGCAATTTGAATTCGGGGAATACCGGGGAAAAAGGGGATTTTAATTTGTAACGTGAGACGATAGGAGTGTTGAGCTGGGTCTTTTAAATAAAACTCGACTGTTTACTGTTACGAGTGAAAACTCGCAAACAAATAAATAAATAAATAGAGGAAGACTCGGTAAAAAAAATGGCACGGCGTGACTCCAGGGGGGATTGAACCCCGGACGGCCCGGACCTTTCGTTTTCGTGACGGGTGCTCTGTCCGCTGAGTCACCGATGCCTATATAATATATATGGTAGGTTTCTCGAAGTTGGCTATACGCAAAATCCTGGCGATGCTATGCATTCTCGCATAGAGCAACATTGCTCGAAAAAAGAAATTTTCACCGAAGATCAATGGTGTCAATCAATGCACGAGTCAAAGGTTGAAAAGAAGTATATAATCAACCAAAAAGTGCAAGACGACATTTTTAATTTTTAGGATCTCGCTACATTTTTCAATTGGAAAAATTAAAAAATTTCGAGTTTGAGAGAAATCGTTGTAAGCAAAGACCAATGTCAGATTTCAATCAACCTCAAATAAAAATAATAAAAAACTACTTGTTGCCCAGAGCATACAATGCGAAATTATCACTAAATGATAAAAAGAAAAGTGACCTTCAAGCCATGGTTAGAAGAGGTTTAATACCAAACAATTTTCATGATTTTTATAATAAAATCATTAGTTATTAGTAAAAAAAAAACAATTTGTCCAGAAAAAAAAGTTCTTTGTATTTTGTAAGGTTCGAAAAGATTAATTGTTGTTGTATTTGAATAATTGTTTATATATAGATGTATATATAATTTGCTAAAAATTAGTGAATCAAAAATTCACTAATAATAGAAAAATGTTTAAAACTCCTAGGATTAATTATATTTTGTTTAAAATCGCAATGAAAAAAACAATTTCATTGTCAAGTCGAATTAAGTAATTTATTAAAATTCGAATTTAATATTTCGCAACATAAATTTTCAATCGTACATTATTTATTTAAATTTCTTGTACCTAAACCATTATTTTTCTCTGTATGTATAAAGTGTCGATTTAATGTGACAGAAAGTACTGCCTCTCGTATATACAGCGATCAGTTTGTTGGAAGACACCGAAAGTGCTAGTCTTCGCAGCAAAAGCATGAAATGTGCTAGTCTTCGTGGAAACTTTTGAAATGTGTTACTTTTCGCCGGCAGGTTTCGAAATGTGCTAGTCTTCGCGGCACAAACGAAATGTGCTAGTCTTCACAGGAAGCGACGATATATACGCGTCTTTCTTCGAGTCGACATATTGCTGCTATATGCAACCCTGTATGAACGCGTAACAGTACTTATAGTTTCGGAAATTCTAGGAAAGATATGAATAATTCGGCAAACTTTTCAAATTTGAGCTAGCGGAAATCGAAAAAAAAAAAATTAATAGCACACTTTCACAGGACCTTTTTTCTTCCTTTCTAGACCTTAAATAGTAAAAAAGTGGTAGCGTTACTCATTTTTTTACCGGATAACTCATATGAAAGCTATACGGGAACAACTAGTAGTTCGTAATCTTTTCTGTATAAAAGTCGTCGGTTTTTACGAAATAAGTGAAAAAATACTTACTTGTCAACTTCGACATGGGGTATATTTTTTTAAAAGGGATATAATGTACTGATCACGCTATAAAAAAGTTACTTTTCATTGACGTTGTAAGTACGCCAGCGATTAACTGTGTTTTTTAAAACCAGTTTCGTTTTTAATAATGATTTACTGATAAGAATTTTTCCAGCGGTCTTGCAGTCTTATAAATTAAATTAATTAATATTAATGGCACTCAGATTGACCTTGTTTATAATCACCCCCGCTAAATCTGAAATAAAAACTTAAACTTAAACTTAAACTCTGACTGCCATTAATATTAATTAATTTAATTGATAAGACTGTAAGACCGATAAAAATTCATATCAGTGAATAGTAAATTACAGTCGACATAAGTAATATTTTTAATTTAATAATGATATTTAAAGTAATGTAAAATACATTCTATAAGCAGTACACCAATGAATAACAGAGAATTTCATTCGTTATGCTAAAACAAAGGGTTTAGAATTATAGAAAATCAAAAAAATGCAATGCCATTTTTAAAAAAGCTGTATAAAGAAAGAAATTCAATTTTTGCAAAAATCTGGTAACCCTCAATTAAATAATTATGTAAGTCGTTTATTAATAGGCACACATATCTGGCGTTGATTTCTTGAAAGTACATATTAAAACAGTTGTAAAAAAACCTGTGTCGAATAATTTAAAAAATATCCAATTTTTTAATCGCTTAAAGAAGATAATAATTTGTACGAGTACCACTTAAGTATGCCTTGAATTTTGGTCTTTCTCTTTACCATACGTAATTTTGTACCATTCTAAATCCGGTTTTGGTACTAAGAGGATGTTCTTCTAACCCTATTTAAGAAATCTACCCTTTACAGAATTCCGTATATTGAATACATCTAAAGATATCAAAGAGTAACTCGAGTTTTAAAAGTACCGCGGATTTACTCATATATTTTTCATTTGAATAGAATTTTGCGTGTTTTTATACAAATGTGTATTAACCGTCCAAAAAAAAAAGAGCTAAAATCAACTTATCTGATAGTCAGTTACATTTTTGATATTTGGTCAAAAATATAATTTCCCAAAGCACCAGATTCACCCCTAATTTGGTAAAAAAAGAAAACGTTTTCGGATGTTTTTTTTCAAATTAGGGGTTTTTGAAAACTGCATTTTACCATCATTTTTAGATGGAGTGTATCTAGAATGTCGATTTCAGTCCTTGGTTTACTGGACTATAAAAATGAATAAAAACAAATGCAGTAGCATGTAATTAGATTTAGAGTAGTTGGTAACGTTATTTCTTAGAAAAAATAAAAAACATCAATTTATTTGATAATCGTCCGAAATTTCGAAAACTCGATATCGACATCAAAGTCAACTTTTGCATTAGAGGTTTTCCACAAAACTTCGCCCGCAGAGATTGAAGTATTGACCGTTCACTTTGACACTGAATTTTCCCAGTTAGAATTACGTTAAACATATTAATTGTAATAGCATTCACTGTACTTTAAAGCTCATTTTGTTAGTCTAGCTCACAAACTCGAAGTAACTCGGCAATCTCGAGATAAAGAACAGCCATCGAACTTCCTAAACTCAAGTCAGTTAAAAAGAAAACATCTCTCAGAGCCAAATCCAATACAGCCCCAGCCAATTTCACGGCTCTTGCGTACTCCCTGAAAGCAACTGCCCTCATCTACTATTACACGTCGGATTTAGCAAAAAACCGTCGCAGCACACAACTAGTTTCAATTACCGCTTTGTCGGGGCAATAATTTCCAGTAGCGGGCCGGCTAAAATTTACGGCCGCGCGCGAGTGCAGATTTTATTTAAATTGCGCGCGCCTGCAGCGGTAATAAAACGCGCGGCGGAAAAAACGCACAGCGCGCGCGCCTAAAATGTAATGCGTGTGTGGAGAAGGACGAGAGTGCATTATGTATTGTTCAGCCGGATAGGCGTTCCCCAGGTATTATTTTGGTTATTGTTTTCCAAGAATTAGCGTGGATTTCATATGCGAGGCGTCGTGGTTTGTGAGTAGCATAAAAAGCGCGGCTGTTTTGTTCGCAGAATTGATGGAGTTATGTAAAGAGAAGTATGTTGATGAAATTTCAAGCGTATAATTAATTTGAAATTTGTTTGTAAACTCGATAGCGTTATATAAAGTGCTGCGTGGTAATTAATTGATTTAAAAAGTTTCAAAATTTTAAACAGCAGAGGAGTGCAGCTATAAGCGCCTGACATTCAATGTCAATAAAATTGAGCGAAGGTCAACGTAATTCGCTCAAACCGGGTAGTAGATAGGGTTGACAAATGTTTATTACTGGCATGTTCGAAACAAGAGGGCAGATTGAATCCCATTTGTGACGCGCCTGATTAGCGATGGCTGGAATTAATTAAAGTCTATAGTCCCGTAAAATTAATATGTCATACGAACCTGCTTTTAGCGAAAGTATATATTTGAATTTTTATTCGTCATAAATGGCATTCTTGATTGATGATATTTTACTATTTTAAGGAAGTTTTTTTATAGAATATATGCTATTTCAGAGTACCACAACTTGCACGTTGCGAGAGTAAACTGTATCAAAATACAAGGTCTGATAGAAATTTGGTTTGGTTTCAAGACCAGACGGAGTTTCTAAACGTTACATCCGCCCCTTACTAAATACATTTCTTTAATATCGCGTATAACATTGGATTTCTCTGGATGATTTAATAATACAATTTATACGCAAATTTTCGAAACACCAGATATAATTAAATCTCAAATTGAACTTTACAAAAAGAAATAATCATTCCCCCGGAGAAAATATTACACGTCATGAAAACTACTCATAGAGCCATTTCAAGCAGACTCTTTTATGATTTTACAAAATATATTACTCGTTCGGAATAATATTTATTTCGGCTAACTTAAAAAAAAAAATTATCATTAAGTTCATAATTATTTTATTAATAATCCACACAACTCCAATGCACTTTCATTCATTAGGAATCATCAAGCCATAAACAAAGAGGCAACACAAAGAACCCTAGAGAAAAAGCGACATTCGTACGACCCACGCTTAATGCAACGGGAAGCTTATGAACTGCAGGCGAATGTACGTTTGTTAGTTGGTGAGTTGCGGGGGCGCAAATCGAAGCGGTAATAAAATTAGACAACATGCAGGGAGGGGGGGGGGGCATCTCAATGCGATTTCACGGTTCGCGTCGATCAAACACTTCTGCGACATTCAGCAAGGGGCGCACGCGACTATTTCCGGAGCGCAGTCGTGGGCTGCTGTACCAGAAAAAGGTGGCCGTATTTATAGAGCGGTCGAGAAAAGTGGAGTTTTCAGGGTGAAAAAAGTGAGGTGAGGTCTAACGGACTTCAGACGTAAGCGAGGGTGAACGATTGAATTTATAGCTGAGAGGTGTAATGACGGAGGTACTGTTATAGATAGATATTGACGTTTTAATGGTCATCCGAGAGGAATAATTAATTGCTAATTCGTGGTATACTTATAGAGAAGTGCCGAGGTGTTCTTTGGTGTAGAAATTTATTATGCGCAGCTATTTGCTTTTAAAAAGTCGCTCTCTTGTACATGATATTGATTAAAATATGATAATCACTTTGGAAGATTAACATCATCGTGTATGTACAATTGAAATGAATAAAATAGAGACAGCGTGCCAGATACATACCAGTCTGAATGCTCGAGCCATTTTTGCATTCCTGCGCGAAATGCTGGAGCTTCTCATCCTGCATGCTCGGACTGTTGAAGTCTCCATCTTCCTGCTACAAAATAAGGTCCCATTTAAAACAAGAAGTTAATTATATTATGTTAAAAAGTATACATTCCGGAAAATCGTATGCTATTTATAATTAGATCTCCTTAGAGGGGTAGAAAGTCGTGCGGGAATAAGCGTTTTTTTTGTCATGGCAGATAATGGGAGACTAGATTACACAGATAAAATAATGGCTTTTTGCCCCATTCGATTACGCTGCAAAGTTTTCAAATTTCGATAAAATTTTTAGATTCTCATTACAGAGTTCGCAGCACGTTGCTTTCAGTGCGACATTGAATTTTTCCTTGGAGATTAATTATACCTTTGGTGACCAAATTCACATCTCGTGACATCTCCAGACCAACAAAAACGATCGCCATTCGTTTCCCAAACCATCGTGCGAGCGACAGCTTTATCTCCGAGTACACACATCTTCCGTGCACGTTTTTTCTTCTTTCTTATATAACAAAGTGTGCGGGAAAAATCCTCTACAATTAAAAACGTCTTTGTTGCACATTTCTTTTAAAGGTTGAAATTTGTGAAGGAAATAACAAAAAAGCCCTCTTCTTTAAACCGCAGCCATTTAGCGCAGAAACGTTCTACACAAAATTTCAAAATAGAAATTGAAACTAGAAAAAAAAGCTATTATTTACCTATTTGAAAATTAGAAAATATTGATTCCTTTAAAAGTTATGAGTTTAAAGTTGAGCGTCGAAAGGCATCAAAATTTTATACCTTTTCGCCGTTCAACTTCAAACTTATAACTTTTGAAGGAATCAACATTTCTTAATTTTCACAAAAGGAAATAAAAGCATTTCTAGTTTAAATTTTTTTTTTGAAACCTTAGCCTTTTTTATCTTTTTATTGAAAAATAGAAAAGACATTTTTAATTGTACCCAATATTTTTCGTATACTTTGTGACATAAGAAAATTTCAACCAGTTTTGAGGCCGCCTCAAGTTGAAACATTTAGTGAATTTCTTCACATTACATTGCATTCGCACCGCATCGCTCTCCTGTAATAGAAAGTAAAGCAGTCAACAAAAGCTGCGCAAAAAGTAGCGTCCAGAGCGCCAGTGAACTTTTTCAACTTTTGATTTTCAGCAGTGCGAAGCGAATGTACACAAAGTTAGGGCGGCCACCAAAATTTCGTTAGAAAAGTTACTATGTCAGTACTGTCGTAGTGTAGAGGTACTCGGAGAATATAGAGATCCGATAAAGCGTTGCCGCGTGCGCGCGTCCGCCTAATTTCATTGTGTACGTGATCTGCTCCAGATAGCTGCTACACGCGCGCGTGCCGTCCCCACTGAAAAATGCCGGCACGTGATCGGGTGAACAAGGCTGCGTACTACTGTGTATTTTCTCTCATTGTTTCTGATTATTAGTTCGGCTTTTTCTCTAGATTATAGTATGTGTATTATAATTTGGATATATAATGTTAAACAAAAAAGTTGCATTTTCTTTCGACGAGTCTGAAAGATCACTGATAGCTAATATAACCAAAAAGCAATTTAATCTTTATAATTATCCTAGTTATAGCTAATATGTTAACGTTTTTATTTTGTTAATATATGTTATATCGATCGACTCTTTATCACTCATAATAACGGATGTATTTATATACCATTATGAATAAATAATAACATGTAAGAATAAAATTGTGAAGTGCGCGCTTTACTGTATAGTCGGCGGCTACAATCGGGTATTCAAAGATAACTCGCGGATGTAAGATAAAAATCACTATAACATTTATTGCGGATTTTAAAGACAAAAGTCAGGCACACGCAGGTCGGGACTTTCAGTTCGTGAGGGGAGCCTTCCTCTCCCCGCTCGCAGTAAAGGCGCTCCCCTTCACTCTTGGCAAGTTGGCGATAAGAAACTGACTGTTCGCTCGTCACTTCAGCTCATCTTCAGCTCGTATCGCAGGAGAGGATCCTGCGATACTATCGTCACACACTTTACTCTTACCCACTTCACGTTTCCGTCACCCAGTGTCAAATTTCAATATTTTATGGCTTTTTCGTCTGTTTAGGCGGATATATTATAGATAAATTTTAAAGTTTTAAAGGCGCACATATTTGAAATAAGCTATTCAAATGAAAGCTAAGAATTGAATGATTTGTAACTGGGCGGTGCACCGCTCTAAATGCATACTTAACTTTCATGCATATGAAAGGGCCCTCGTGCCCTGATGTACTGGTTAAAAAAAAATACGGTGGGTGACACGGGAAGAAGAGCTATTTCAGACTCTGGGGAGTCGTCTCACCCTCGCTTGAAATAGCTCATTTTCTCCCCTTGTTGCACAATGCGGCAAGAAGATATTTTATATAGATAAGGCCTAAAATAATATTTCACTTTCTGCACATCCAATTGAACTGACACTTTCGCCGACAAAGGCCGCGTCAAAACTCGCCAACAACTCGGAAGACGAGCATTCACCTGACAGCTATTACGCCCCGTCCGCGCAACTTTTGAAATTTCATCCAAAACATCATCATCTCGTCGTCGAAATTCGTCCGCCCGCAGTTTCTATATAATATTCCTACGGGGATGTCGTGGACTTGTGCGGGGCTTGTTTGTTTTTCCCGCGGCGCGTTTGTTCGTTCGTCTGTTTGTTCATCAAAAGCCGAGGACGAGGATGCGGAGAGAAGTTTCAGCAACCACTGCTCTTGTCCCCGCGCCGAAATATTCGAGAGTAGCGCAAAGAAAATACGCGTGGAGGATGCGGAGAACTGGCGAGCAGCCAGATCGGCGAGCCACCTGTTAGTCTTTATAGGAGGGAGAGAGACAGGGAGAGAGAGAGAGACAGAGAGAGAGAGAGAGAGAGAGAGAGAGAGAGAGAGAGAGAGAGAGAGAGAGAGCGAGAGAGAGAGAGAGAGACAATAGGTTGCGTGCTGCAGAAGCAGGGAGTGAGGTCGAAAATAAACTGGGAGATGGAGTCGAGCTGCGCTCTTTCTTGAGTGTTTGCACGAGAGTTTATGTATTATGGGGACAAAATGATTCTTACTTGAATAGCATTAATGTGGAAGTTCAAAGTGTAGGGGATATTTTTACCTTAAGATTAAGATTACAAGTTTTTTATTATGTTTGAGATTTACTTATATTA
Source organism: Torymus sinensis (assembly GCA_030522985.1). Classification (NCBI taxonomy): domain Eukaryota; kingdom Metazoa; phylum Arthropoda; class Insecta; order Hymenoptera; family Torymidae; genus Torymus; species Torymus sinensis. The sequence goes on along the minus strand of JAPYZP010001656.1, from coordinate 9,052 downwards.
AGAAAATGGAATATTGAGCAAGTATATTGAACTGTGTTTTATAAAAAACGTAATGATTCATAATTTTCTTTTATTCGGATAAGAATCTATGATTGCATCTGTAAAATGATTGCCTCGTTATTTAAATTAACTACGCCTATACTAATACATTCTCATTAGTTAAATTTAATTTCTTCTACGCAGTACTTTGATACATCCTGATGAAGAAATAAATCACAGCCTTAGATCAGGTAAACACTCGGCATTCGAGTTCTTCATTACGAAGCAAAGTTACAGCTCCTGCGAACGACTATTGAGTCTGTAGCATCTTGTAATTTTGCTTTAATGAGAGAGAGAGAGAGGGGGGGGGGAGAGGGAGAGAGAGAATCTAAACACTGTACTACGATGACAGGAAGAGAGGCGTGTATTGTCGTTAATCAAAAAGTTTTCTTTTGAATGGCCAAAATAAAGATTATTTATATAAGTAAAATAACAATCTGGAAAATTGGAAATAATTATTGAATTAAATGAAACCATCTTAGTCAGCAAGTACTTTCATGGATAGTAATCAATGAACAGTTAAATTCAGAGTATTAACTCTTTTATGGAATCCTTGGAGCTTTTACGATGTACCCATGTAAGAAAATAATATTACTTTAAAAAGTGTTTTTGATGAAAAAAAATTTCATTTTTTATTTTTCGTAGGCGAAAGTAAACTTGGACAAGTTTGTTCTGAAGTTTTTCTACAAAATTTTGTCCCCAAAAAATTTTGATTTTAATTAAAAATAATATCCCCGGGGCCGATAAAAAAACAAGATTTACGACGTCGTAAAATGATGAAAAAAGCTAAGTATGCGAATTTATAAATAATAGAAATGTACCGGCAAAGTATAAACTAAAAATTCACATATTAAACTAAATACAATTTAATACGCTTTTTTGCCAAGCATAATACTAAGTTATTTTGGTAAAGCACAAAGTTATATTCAAAGTTTAAATTTTGGACATAATGAAAATTATTAGAGAACGTTTCCATCAGATACAATTTTCGCAACAACTGCAGCTAAGTTAAAGATGTTTCCATGCATACCTATAGGTACTCGAAAATGTGAGCGTTCGCAAGTTAAACGGTATTTTCATTATATCGGTTTCCTTGAACGGATAAAACTTCACGTGGCAACACTCCTTTTTAATTGAATTCCGGCCAACTTTTAATTACGACACAACAAATCGGCCAGATTAGACCTTCGGCGAATATATTATTCCGCGGGAAAACAGATCCTAAGAAATATTTGTACAAAAGTTGGGCGCTACAACTCAGATTCTTCGCAGAAAGTTACGAAAATATCTCGAACTCCGTGTAAATGTAATTTCCGAGAAAAAACAACGAGCACAACTGAGGCACTGGAAGGTAGGTAAAATTTAAAAAGCTTTCACAATTTAGGCACTTAAAAGTAGGTGAAAGTTAAAATGCTTTCCGAATATTTAAGCTTACATTTTGGAATAGTGATACGCTGATAGCTATATCTCGCTCGAGCGGATTATTCAATGCACTGGTGCATGGATGGGGACGCGAACAAAGCGCTTTTTTGATAAAACTGAAAAATATAAAATGTAAAAAAATGGGACGGCATTTGCATGTAATGCTGACCAGACAAGCGAATGGGAAATGAAAATTTCATTTTTGACAAACGACACTTTTTAATGCTGGAGATTGTCAGATTTGTAAATTCAATAAGAGATGAATTTAGCGAAATATACATGATGGAAAGTGTTACGTGTGTATCCACACGTAACAAAAGGAAAACAATATTTTTATTTTTTATCAATAATCTATACTCAAATCAATATTTTTATTTTTTATGAATAATCTATACTCAAATCAATAATGTATATGGGAGCGTCCGCTAGCAACCAACCAGCGGATACGCGCGGCGCCTTTTTCGCGTAAAATGCGTTCGATTCAACTCGCTCAAAATCATATGCTGAGTCTAACGAAAAAAAAAATAATATATCAATGGATTTTTTGCCCCTCCCTTTCCAGTGGTGCTATTGTTTATTCTCATATATTTCATTTACAAGTGCTGAAGTTTTTGTTTATCATTTGTTAATCAAAATTACAATTGGCCACATAAAAACGAAAATTTTAATCATGACTTATTATCATACTTTAAAGTCTTATATTCAATAGATCTATCGATGTATCGATATCTAGATGTTTTCAAGAAATGATCAAGTTTTTAATTTTTCTAAGTGTTTGACGAGTAACACGCCTCGTCAGCTGTGCTTTCGTCTACACAAAAAAGGAAAAGATAAAAAGAACAAAAATTACACGTGCTTCATGTTATTCTTGTTCCTTTTATCCTCTTCCTTATTTCGTGTTGAGGCCTCATTACGGCCTGTTCTGCACTCCCCATCGCGAGTTCAGGTTTTTATACTGATTAATAAAGTATTGGGATTTTTCTATTGAATTCGAACGTGAATTATTTCCCAATTTCCCATCCCACACGCACAATTCTTTGTTACGATACACGCTGTTATAAGCCACGAGCCACGGCGCACGCACGGTTCGTGCACGACTCGAGACATAAAAAATACTACAACTTTTTAACAATACAGACAGAACTGAAAATTTCCAGATTTTTTAAGGAATATTGTAGCTCTAATCAAGTCGGAAAATTAAAAAATTCGTAACACAAATGTTGTTCAATAACAATCTTTATTGTTCCGCTATTTATAATACGCGAAATACCCCAAAGTTTATTGTAGAACAAATTTTATCTGAGCGAAGTTCTGCAGAGTTGAACAGAATATTTCATTAAATTTGTTTTCCAAAAAAATGACAGTGTATTGAGGTTTTTAATAAATCTAATAGAGATAAAAATTTGATTACTTTACACAAGAATGCGCATTTCAATTCTCTACATGGCTGTACTTTAAAAAATGAGGTTTGCTCCAAACTCAAGTTTAGCTCGTTGGACAATACTTCTCCGGCTAAATCGCGTTATGTCTCCTCTTTTCGCTTCCAGGCTTTCAATTGCCAACTTAAATTCCAACACATCTACGGAATATAACGTAATTCCTCTCATCCCGTCGATTAAAGATAATTTAAAATATTTATATGTAATGAAAAAAATTAATTTAAAAAATAGTTACTTATACATAATAAAACGAATTAAACTTAAAAAACACATAAACTTTATTCAAATTAGTTTTATGATAAACAAAAAAAATAATAAAGTAAATGCATCCACTTTATTCGCATGTCCATCACAATCATTTGATGAGAAAATAATTCACTTTGAACAAGGCAATGAACGCCAGAAGCAGATGAGCAATATTTTCGCATGCGTCGACACGTCTTTGAAAGACGTTGGCTCGTGCGACTTTGACATGACGAAGAATAATAATAGTAACAACAGAATAAGTGCGTATGCGTTCTTGTCAAAGGAGTTTTTGTTAATGTCATGGTCCGGGATATAGTGGCCCCTTTTTGGGCTTCTAAATGGAAATGCGTAACAATTGAAAAGAAAATATATTTATACACACAACAATGTTGCTAAAATTCAACAACCATAGAGAAATTTTCAGTGTAAAAAGTCAATATAAGAATAATGACGTACTTTTTTTTGACAAGTGACATAACTGCATTAAAAATCAATTTATTTCCCAAAATTAATCGAAAATTGACTTCATAAGCCGGTCAGCATATCGTATCGTCATTATGGATCGGTTACCTCGACGGAGATTTCCTTTCTCCACCTCTTCCCCCGCGCTCGTGAACTCGAACTCGTTATCAAAGTTGGAACGCGCGAGCTCTCACACGCCCGCGGAGTAATTAATTTCCTCTTTACCCCCGCACTCGGGTAGACGAGACTTTTAACAATTGTCGATGGCGCGCCGAGTCCGGCCGGTAAACGTGCGTACCTCGAACTTTCGGATATTTAAGAGTTACGAATCCGAAGGTGAAATATTGACATTCCCGGAAGACGAGACGCAGTGATTCAATTTTTGCGATTCATAGTTTGATTTAAAACTACTCAGAATGTGAGTATGCGCATGACCTATAATCTGGGTCAAACACAGTGGCGCTACATTGCGGCGAGTGTATTCGAAACGTGGGTGGGAGACAGGAAGCTGCGTAAAAAGATTTGAATGCGAGAGATGCTCTATTGCCTTTCTACTTATTTTTAATTATTTTATTTTACTTTATTTAATAAACATTACTCACTTTACTATATAAGTGTGAGTATATTTACTATTGAGTGTAAAAGTAGAGTTAGTTGATGATCCTGAAAAAAACCACATCCCCGCTTTAAAAAACCGTAACAAAAGTTATAAACATAAATTTCGAATTTTCGTACGAATTATTGCATGAGACGGACGTGTGATGGAAACACTCGAGAATGCTATTTTGGTCTAGTCAATCAAATTAAATGTTTGAACTACAATATGTTGCAAGCCGATATAATGTGTCAATATATATTTGTTTGAATTCTGATTTTCAAAATAAATGATATTTACTGTAACCTCCTGTGATGTAAACGAATAATAATTTCGGTTCGCTGCGCTGAATCTTTTTACAAAATGTTGAATAATGATGAAAATTGTTCGAGACGCTAGGCTAACAAACGGAAAAACACAATGGTATCAGGCAGTTGGAGCAAAAACTTCGGTCACAGGTCATTAAATTCAATTTTTATTCTAGGAGCATAGACTCCAACAATGCACTGAATTTCGCGTTGATGATATTATATTATTGCATCAAATCTACTAATCAATACTAGGTTGAATTAGCTTCACATTTTAACATTAAATATAACATATGAATAACTAAAGAAGGTTCCACTTAAATAATGGTATGAATAATGATGAATTCGTTCTGATCCCGCCCAGTCAATTTTATTCATATTTTATACATACTTTAAAAATTAATACGTTTTAATCTCCATAAATGAATGTAATTACAATTATGGCATAAACTGGTGTAATAATTTTAAATATTATAGCATTATAAATTAATTAAAGGAATCAGTAAATTAATTTTGAGGAAGCCACGCGCCAATGAATTGGCAGCGTTTTTTTTTGGTGGGGGGGGGGCTCCAAGTAATCTTTCTTATTATTTTTTGCGTCAGATCGAAACATCCACGCACACGCACATACACACATATATGAAGTCTCGTATTTTTCTTTCTTAATTATATAAACTATCAGACCCACTTAAATATAAAGCATTATGTATTATAAGTAAATAACAAATTTTATTAGTGAATTATTCGTAATAATTCTTTTAAAAGAAATTTCATTATTATTTGTCGTTACTCGTGGTTTCTGTTTTTATGAAAATCTAAAAAGCTTATGCTATTTGTACGAGAGGATCTAGTACATTAACTCAAAGTATAAGTTCCAGAGTACCTCGGTGTGATGTTTGTTTTGTTTATAAATCTGACTAGAGAAATTATATTCCGTTATATATGTATATACTTTGTGTACATAAATCTGTCGTAGAAATAGCACATGCGAGTCTAAAAACTGAACATTTCTACACTTCTTATTTCGAAAACATCAATCCTACACCCGAACAATGATTTCACGATGTGAGAGTAACTTTACGTTTTTAGGAACAATTGTTAATGAGCCGAAGTAAGTCTTTCTTAAGTAGAACTACAAAGTTTTTCCTGAAATTAATTATTGGTACTAATTTGACGTCACTGAATTAAGCAGCATTTAAATTTTTGAAATATAATCTTGAATTTATATAGTAGTTGAATTTACAAAAAATAATATCAAAAGGTACAAAAAATAACGGATTATGATAAATCTCACTCGTTTAAATGCACACGTAAATGTCAGTTGCTCTTGAATATGTTTTGTAAATTAAAGCTTTATGAATTTAAAAATTTCGTCATTTTATCCCTTTTCAGGGAATATAAAATTAATAATAAATGGAAAGCATAATTTTATATTTTATCAGAGAATAATGTTTTATTTATTCGCTAAAAGCGAGTACATATTGTATATACCTATAAATATAGAATTACTTAAGTATATGTAAATAAACGTATGGCACACGCATGTAAGCAGATAATAAAAGGGTGAAATGCGTTATTCATGCGAGACAAATCTCAGTACTGATTAATTTGTAGGAAATAGAAAGATGAATTGCCCTATCATAGATGTTGTTGACTATTCTGAAGGAAATTATTTCCGGAAACCGGCTGGAAATTACGCCGTAGGTTCAAGTTCGTACACGTGCCGGACATTCACTTGGGATTTACCGAGTGCAAGCCGAAACTGTGATTGTATTAAATTGCCATATTTACTTACGTTATTTCATTAAGATCATTAGATTTATATCTATTATACGTAATTTCAGCACGTTTTAACCTTTTATTTATATGAAATTAATATGAAATGTAAAATAGCGATATATAGTGTGATAACACATTGTATAAAGACAATCATTCCATTGCTATAAGGAAGGAAATACATTTAAACATAGAGAAGCATTTTTAATTCATATACATATATAAGGGTAGTACATCACAATGCAAAAGAATAACAAACAATCAGCTATAACTAAAAGTCTCTTTCTTCCCCGTTTCTAGTATTATACCGCAATATGTATACCTTCACAGAATAGCTAATGAATCTCGAGGAGTCAATTCCGCGATAAGCATCGCACTCGGCCGCTCGAGGAAAGGCCAAACTGTATCCTTATTTACCTTCGCGCCGGGGGCATTCTTCTTTAAAACGACAACAACAAGGAAAGCCCGAAATCGCAAACTCATTCTCTGTCGCACGCCCGTAGAGTCCCGACAAGCGCAGTCGGCGAAGAAACTCAATCGATTTCTAATCGGCAAATAATTCGCATCCGCTCTTCTATAAGGAAGATTGTCAGTCCCCGATTAGATTAGATATCCCCAGTCGATTAGCGACCGGCCGAGCCAACCGAGGCCATATCCCATTATCGAGGCATGCCAAAAAACAATGTGTTTGCTGAACGAGGGCCTCTCTTTTTTCATTAATTAGATGTGCGCTGGTATATAGGTAGTGTGCGGTTTATGTACGTACGGGTATGATGTGTTTATGGAGCGGGCCGGGGCTGATAAAGGAGGGTCGGTATATATATATATGTGCGCACGTGTGGGTGACTATTTGGCCCATGGGAGGGACCGGTAAAATTGAGAGAAACGCCGCTGGGGTGAGAAGGCGACGGCTGTTTCGTCGTAATTTCGTAAGTAGGTGAAAAGACTGTCTGGATAGTCCCGGCATGTATCTCCTTCTACCTGTGCCCTTATTCAAGCTAATTTTATATATACTACAAGTCTAAACATGCAATTCGTCTACGATCGATACAAACAGATAATTTCACAAGCGTTATTGTAAAATTTTATTTTAAACAAATTTTTATGCAAACGCACAGCAAGTAGTACATAAAATATTCTTTATTAACAAATACATCTAGAGGATTTTTCATATCAGGTCTCTATAATTAAATGCTCTTTCTAAACAATCAGTCGATGACTTAAAGTATACCTTAACCGGCTCGTGTTCCGTTAAGATTATTATCGAAGCCATCCTTGGGGTCAGCGATTAATTAAAGGCCAGCGCGCGAAGGCTTTATATCTGAAACAGTTATCAAACAGGTTAAATAGTTATTGCAAGGTATTTGATATATAAAAGCAGCAAAACTATTCAGAAAATGTAAGTATAGAAAACGCAGAAATAAGGATAACAATAATACAAGATAACTATATCAGCTTCAGCTTTGGCCAAAATTATACACACAAACAGACAAACCATAATCATACGCAAAATCCAGGGGTCTTTATATACTTATACGACCGATATTTGACTCGGTAACTTCCATCCGCTTCGAGCGCATCAAGCGCCTTGTAACTCATTAGCGGAATCCACCGTGGCCGCTCGATGGGGTTGGCTTTTATCGGCTCGCTAATTATTTACCTCGTATAGGAGTGCGCCCGCGGTCAATCAATATCCCCCTCCGACGGACGAACGAGCGGACGGATGGGAGCTTTATAGTAGCGCATGAATTATGGATTTTCATTTTGGTGGTTTCGCGGATGCGCTGTCATTTTCTTTTGCTGAAGTGCGCTTGGAGAGTGAGACTAGGATTTTCCTTTCGTTTGACAGGAATATTTAGCTACTTTGCTTTCACCTTTTTATAGGGGTAGACTTTTTTATTTAATTTTAATTATTACTTTATGCAAAATTCAATTACGTAAATTGACAGCTGCATATTGGAAAAATATTAAATACAAGACAGGTGGCGAGTAATTTCGGAATTCCCAACATAATTTCACATGGTCAGTGTTAGTTCGATGTGGTTCCTATTGATTGATTAATAAATTCATTTAATTGTCCAATCATTCTTTCATTCCATTTGCTTTGTGTACTAAAGCAAGCTCCTTATTATGCCAGCAAATAACACGTATAAACGCTCTTCTATTATCCTAATAGATTAGACGTCGCCGACCTGCTTTCTTTCACCTTCACGCGATTATTATATTTGCCATCGTCACAAAAGCATCGATCCGAGACGGAGAAAAAAACATTCCGCCCTTCCCCAAACATTCAATCAGAAACGTTCTACGCTTCGCGACCTCCATGCCAATTAAATTCCTCTCATATCGTCATTTACAAATCGATAGGACAAAAAAAAAACCAGCGCAGTTGAAATGAAAATCGGAAATCACGCGACGCCTGTAAAAAGCGCGCTAAAGCCCCCGATAGTTTTCTCCCTCGCCCTCGAGGGGGTATCTAAATAAAGCGGCAAACAGACGTGCTCGGCACTTGCACTTGCGGGAAAATTAGTTGAAAGAGCGCTGCGTATAGTACGGTCGCCAGGAGAGTTCCTCCAGCCAATGGAATTCTACACCAAAGGAGATTCTACAGAAAAGGGCTTTGTTATCCGTATAACTAATCAAATTCTACGGCTGCACCCAAAATTCAACGAGCAAAGATTTTCTAATGTATTTTCACCTGCTTAATACGAAAATATACGAATTTACATAATTCGTATCAAACTAGTCAAAATATATTAAAAAAT
>JAPYZP010001655.1:0-31396 GCA_030522985.1 Torymus sinensis | reverse complement strand
GCGCACGCGATGAAGAAAGTTTCTTTTTTCGTGCAGGCCATCGCGGGTCAGAGATAAAAATCGGCGCCGCATGTGCACCAGACGCGCGGCGGGCGCGCGCTCTCGAGAGAAAGAGAAACAAATAAAATTCCCTGCTCTCGACGCGAATAAATTCCTCGTTTGTCCGGAGCTTCGCGCATGTATATATGGACCGAATGAAACCACGCGCTACCCTTCGAGAGCTAAACGACTCCACACATGCCCTCCACTCGAGGAGGCAATTGATTCTTGAATTGAAAAGAATTTCAATGTCGCGGAAAGACGCTAGTTCGCCTGTTGTTTTTCTTTTTTTTTTGTTCAAGTATATACAAGTGAATCGTTTCGTTGCGCATGAAAATTAATGATCTCTCTCGGTCGTTTATTCGCGATATAAAACATTGTTTGCGCCCGATTTCCGTGTATACCGATCGATTTGCAAATTATAACGATGTTCCTCGCGATCGACTCGCTCTAGTTGTTCTCTCGTCAAAGAACTCGCGGGATGTTTTGTTTGTATACGTTGCATTTTGCAATCGAACTGTCGGCAATTTTCTGATACAACTATATATTATCACTATATAATCAGATAAGAATTAACGTAATTCTCGATAACGCTAATCTGCAAAGTTGCGCTGCATTAATAATATTTACTAGAAAGTTGCCAGTGAAAAAGCTGCCGACAGCTCGAGCTCGCGCAACGTTATACACCGAAAATATCCTCAATTCTATTTTGGCGAAAATTCCAGTTCACCCAGACGACGACGGGGACAGTCGAAACTACGCCCGAACATCTCCCTCCGAAGCTCGCGTTTCTCCTCTCCCTTGTAGTCGCACTCGACTCGCAGTCGAAACCCCATCTCTTCCAACGTTTGCCAAATCCAAAGCTATAGACACACGGACAGCAGCGCGTGTATAGAGAAATAAAGGAAAAAAGACGAAGGAAAAAGCGAGGGTAAAAAATGCGCGCCCGTTGCTCTCGGTAGTAGTAGCATGCGCGACGATGGATGCCGGTGGCTCGGCGGACGAGGCGCCGAGCGCTGATCGATGGCCCGGCAGCGGGGGTAACAGCGGCCCGCCCTCGCTCGGCGCCGGCACCGACGGCTCGCCCGGCCTCGAGTACGATCTCTGGGAGGGCCAGTTCCAGTTCCTCGGCGCCTCCCAGCAGCAGCAGCTCCCGCTGCGCCTCAACGCCGGCAAGGAGACTCCGCCTGTACACCAGCAAGTAAGAGAGAGAGAGAGAAGCCGATTTGACGCACTCGCGTATTATATAGAGGATGCTTATTTTGGATTAGCTGCGCGCCGTGTGAGTGAGAGAGAGAGCGAGAGGTGTCGTAGTCGCGGATTTGTCGGGCGATGAGGTAACCGAGACGCGAGCGAGCAGAGAGCTTTAGTATTATATACTGCCGTGTCGAAGGAGAAATAGATTTGTTTGGTTATTTTTTTCTTTTTGTTTTTTTACTTTGGAATTGTTGGACAATCGGTTGACTGGATGAGTGTGAGAATTCGAGCTTTGCAGTATGATGATCAGAGATAAGGTGAGAATCGGTTGCGAATTTCGAGATGAATAAATAATGAATCGTTCTGTGAAGTAGGGAAAATCGGTGATTGTTAGAAGTGTATACCGGAGATTAGTGACAGTTGGGTAAAATTGTCTACAAAGGATAAAGGTGTTTATTAATAACGGATTACAAATTTATTTTAAATGCCTCTTTTGCGTTTTATACATTAGATTTTAAAATAAGCTTAGTTTCAAACCAGCTTTAAAATAGATTCCTCGACCCTGACTCCTCCTTTTTGCGTGGTAATAGTTATTTGTGTGTTCGCTTGACAATATAATTTGAAACTCCTATACCTTCATTGTTTACATTGATGAAGTAAGCTTGTGTGTACATTATGTATGAATATGAATTAGAAAGATTATTATTCTATTAACGCTTGTTGTTTTGTACAATATTTATTAAAAAAATTGTTTGTATATGTATTTACCTCAAGTATTTTCACCTTATTTGGTGAAAAGCAACGACTTTTACAATTAAAATATTTCATGTCTCACATAATAAATAAACCCGTATAACGCATATACCAGTTCGCGTGACACAGCTTTCCCCTGAGTAATACGACGGTGAAATTTATATATATGAAATGTTTGTGCAGGATGGCTTTATCGCACTGTACTTTATATAAATACTTGTGCTATCTTTTAGTTCCTTTACCTTTCGGAGAAATGGGGTTAATGAACATCGTACCTATATATATTTTTTTCTAATGGTTATATCACGTGCATCGTGAAATACTAATTACTTTTAGTATAATTTGGAAGCCAAACTTATTTTACATTTAAAGGTCTATAAATTAAATAACTTTATAAAACATTATTTCAATTATAAAAAAATTAAATGATTTAAAAGGAAATGTTTAATTATAATATAAATAAATAAATAAATAATGTTACGAACAATACGTTGCAAACATAAATAAAATAAATTTTATCTTAATATATTAAAATACTTTCTAATCTGGCGGATATCTTACCGATCTGACAGATAACATTTTGTTTTACACCAGATAAAACGTTAAATTAATATCCAATATTGTTCTTTACTTTACGAGGGCATTACCGTTATTAATAGTGGAACTAATCTTATTTTATGCGCCTATTGGAACACGTACCTAATATAATTTTCTGCTTATACCCTACAGTTCATGCATCGGTAAATGGGCTTGGGTTCACCGGAGTTTAAATCGATACGCAGTGCGTTGGCGGTTGCCATTACTTTCTTGGCAGATCTCTACCGCGCAGTGCCACATTTGCCCGCGAGAAATACATTCTACTTATACGAGAGTTCATAAAGTATTCAAATTTGCAAAAGTTAAAAATAGTCTAATTGTCTATTTTTAAAAATAAATTATATGACCAATACAAACAATCGGTAGAAAGAATTCGGTGGGTACATGCATATACTAGTATGAATACTCGACTGTTACGATTTTTATTAGCACTTTGGTACGAAGCATAAATCGCAAGTCAACATACGTGCATGAAATCAAATCGACAACTAAACGACCTTCTTTTTATCGTGTACTTCTGCATCTATACTTAATGTTAAAGCTTTATCTGCATAAGAATCTTTTGGCATATTACTTGTAAACTTATCACACAGCTAATAACGACCTTTTGTCGATTCACAGGTACAGATCATTCAGGAGCAGATGAACGTCCTCGTGGATACGCAGTCGGCTGGCGAGGAAAGGTACGCCCGGGTGAAGCAGGAAAATGCCACCCTCCAGGCCCGCATACTCATGCTCGAGGAGGCGGCCAAGGATGCCGAGTCCCGGGCAGAAGAGAGGCTCGAGGTTTGATAGCATTGTATAATACTTACATCGCTTGTTTACGATTTTGTTGTAATGTTGGGATAACTTTGAGTATATTTACTCGAAGTAAATTTTTATAGAATGGGCTACGGAATTTTTAAATAATTAATTTAATTTTAACAAGCAAAGTTTGCTTATTTATTTTAAAAATCATAAATAATATCTAGAGAATTTTATCTTTCAAATGAGTCATTATCTTATCGAATTTTATTTGAAAATGTAATCGAACTACAAAAACAAAGTTAAAATTGTAGTATTACTAGGTTATTAAAAAACTTGAATGTCCACGTAATAAAAATTTGTATAAAATAACACCAACTAGTAACAACATAACTGAGTAAACAGCTGAACAAAGCAAAATCATTATCAGAGATCAAAAATATTTTTCAAATTCATGCTTCTTAGAAATGATTTGAAGCTAAAATGTACCCAAGTCTAACACTTTTCGTCCTCCTCAACAGTCGGAGCAGCGGAGGCACCGCGAATGGGCAAGCCGACTAGAGCGCGAAAAGGAGCTGCAGCTGGAGAACAGCGCGATAAAGCTCCAGGGGGCGGAGCTCGAGGTGACGCGATCGCGCGACGAAGCCATCCGGCTGCGCGAGCAGCTTGACAAGTTGCGAGGGGAAAAGTCGCGCCTGGAGGTAACCTGCGAGGAAGCGCGGCACGATGCCGAACAGGCCAAGGAAGCCGAGAGGCGAGCCAGTCTCAATCTCAACGAGGCGACCAGGGCGCTGAAGCGAGCCGAGGAGGAGCTCGCGCACAGGATGGACGCCGAGCGCAGGATCGATGACATGGCCCAGGAGATGGACAACCTGAGAGCGCGGAACAAAAGTAAGAATGAACTTTGGTTTTGCTTCTTTTGTGCTTTTGGTGGAATTGTCACGATGTTGAATTTCGAGTCTATTTGTTGTATAGGAAATATGAAACTTGAGGGAATTATTATCTATTTGAGCAGTTGTAGTAATCGCTTTGTTCGAGTTTGTAATGAGGCCGGTTTAAAAGGCACACGACTTAGTTTACATATTTTACTATAGATTATGAAAGTTTATGCATTAATTTAAATTTTGTCAGATTAGAGTAGATCATTCATTACGTGGGCAATAACTTTCGAATATTACTGTTTCTAGAATATTTTCTTAAAAATTAGTAAATTAGAAATTCGCTTATCTTTGATGTTTTATTCCAGATTTAGAAGAATCTCGTGATGAATTGCAAGCGGCTGCTGCGGCTCTGCATGCCGGCCGCGAACTTTTATTGCCAGGTGGACAAGACCCAAATGACAATACAATCAATAGGAAAAACAGTCCAAGCCTTGCTACTGAATTACTCTTAACCGGATCTGCGCAAGATCAGGTATTTTAAGATTTCTCTTTGAGTCTATTTTCGACGTTACTCTCGAGAGCTGCCTGATTAATTATCCTGTTTTTGTCTTTACAGGCCGACTGCGTTGATACTGGAAAGTCTGGCACCGCCGACATTTGTGATAATTTTACTACTCTTGCAGAGGTGAGTTGATTTTCATTTTTGACGCGGCGATTTTTAATCTATAATTTAATTAGAGCAAAATATTCTTGATTGATGTTTTATTTTAAATAGTTAGTAAAAAGTAAACTACTTTTTAAACTGAAAAAAAGAATAATTTTGTTGTAAATGTTGAAAATATTATTTTTTTTTCATTGTTGCGTAACATATTTGTAACGCCAATTTTAATGTACAAATTACGTTTAAACATGTAGGAAAAAATTAATTTTCAAAATATGTCATGTCAGATAAATATACCTACACTAGAAATCGTTGTAAAATTTGAGAACCTAACTCAAATTAATTTGAAAGTCGAAATTTTATCCATTAATATTGACAATATTTAACAATTATAACATTAACATTTTTCAGGCAAAACAAGCATTGAAGGAGCAGCGCGAAGTCAACACCCGGCTCCGGTCTTACATCGACAATATCCTCCTGAACATCGTCGAGAACTATCCACAACTATTAGAAGTGAAGCAGCCCCACTGACGCAGGGCTACCGTAGCGTCCGGTGCTGCTGAGCACCGTGTAACCGCGAGCGCCGCGGCACCAGGACGGAGCAGCACAATAATAACGAGGATCGCGAGCGTTGACGCTGCGCCAGCGGCACATAACGGGCATGACCACCGGGACAACTGTGGGGTGTGTCCGCCCGTTAGCCGCTACTGAGGCGCTCCAGCGACAACCGCTATCGTCACCGAATTGAGAGAGACATTCGAACGCGATCACGCGAAACCGATGATGAGTAGTTGTCAGTAAATGAAAATGAGCAAAACTATGGTAGTCCATCCAGATAGAAGAAGAAGGAAGATAGAGAAAAAGAGAGAGAGCGAGAGATTATTATAAGCCTGCTACATGCATGCTCGTTATATGCACGTGGGCGTGCAAAATCTGTGATGGGACAAAACAGAGCTTCGATTTCTGTATATACGATTACTATTATTGTTTTATTGTAAGCGTCTATTAAATGAATCTATTTTTCATGACATTAATCGTTCCTGTGATTTTTATTAGAATTTCAAATTATTTCCTATTACCTTAAATCCTCTATGATAAGATCTATCATAATGAATTTTGTAAATTTATTCTACAAAACGAGCTATTTTTGTATATTTTGAAAATTTAAATGTTTTTTAATTATTTGTTTTGTTTTTCAATTCTTTTACGTTTTTGTAATAACTGCGGAGAATGATATTTGAAATTTATTCAAAAGTATGAGAAATGTAAATCATGGAATAAAATAAAAATTATTGCTGAAATATAGCCAGTATATTTATTTTTTTGAAATCATTATTCGAATTGAAGAGTATCTTAACTCTCTAACACAGTAGGTACCTAATAACATTTTTATTTACTATCTGCAAAATTTAAGATACTATTTTTTTTATCAAATTGATTGATAGCTTGACTGCAATGATAAATTTATATTTCCTGAACATATAAGTACAACACATTGCTTATTTCACAGTTATTTTTTCTCTTTAATTGTCGTCATTACATAAATTTAGAATATTTAAACTATTTACTGCTTTAACTGCTTCAAGTAAGTATTGTTTATGTATGTAGTGTTCTTATTGAGGTGTGGTTACTGCGAGTGCGAGGTTGTGTCTTGTGTGACTCATCCTATAGGTAGGAGGTGTACACTCCTATAGGTAGGTACAACACTATTGCAAAAAAAAAAAACAGAATACTTGTTGCCGTCTAGTGCGCATGTCCATTTTTGAGGATCGGAGAATCGGAGTTTCGGAGTAAATTTGCAGGAAGCCGCATGAACCCGGTCAGCTGATTACTACTGTCAAAATCAAAATATCAAAACAAGTTGTATGCAGCAGAATACTGTAAAGACAAACGAAAAATGTCAGAGAGGGATTATGCACCGTTAAGCGCGGCATGTGTCAAGTCATTAAATGATAAACTTTATGAAAAAAGAAAAGCTGCGGCTCTTGAAATTGAAAAGTGAGGTTAAACAATATATATATATTTTGTTTACATGTTATTTAAAAGAAAGTATTTTTTTTCGCTTGAGTCATTAGTAATAATACTATTTTTGCACAGCTATCATTGCTACTTTATGCTGATTGTCAAAATAAAATTATTTATCTACTTAATTTTATTTCCAACTTAAACCAAATATACTATCAGGTCACAATATAAAGTAAAGTAACAATGATAAAAGTATAATAAAGTACATCAAAACCAACATTTTACCGAAATAATATCAAATAATACTAATTTTTCATATATTAATAAAGTAACAATAATTAATATAGTGAAAACAAATATGTTTATTATTAGTTGTAATATGATTAATTTATTTTTAAGGATGGTCAAAGAGTTTGCTTCTCTTAACAACACAGTTCAGATAAAACGATTACTAAAAGTATTAGGTCAAGATTTTGCTGCATCACAAAATCCACATTCTCGAAAGGGAGGTTTAATTGGGCTAGCTGCTATAGCAGTTGGATTAGGAACTACGCATACTGGAAAATATACAGAAGATTTGATCCATCCAATTTTAGCTTGTTTTTCTGATTCAGACTCCAGAGTTAGATATTATGCTTGTGAAAGTCTTTACAATGTTGTCAAAGTGGCACGAGGCTCTATTTTACCACATTTTACAGATATCTTTGGAGCCTTGAGTAAATTATCTTGTGATACTGAACAGAGTGTCAAAAATGCTACTGAATTATTAGATAGATTGATGAAGGTATATAAATAAAATTAAAAAGATTTAATTGTAATATCTTAATTTTTATTAACATATTCTTTTCTTTTTAATTTCATGTAGGATATTGTGACAGAAAGTGGAATATTTGATTTAGTTGCATTCATTCCACTTCTAAGAGAAAGAATATATACAAAAAATCCGTTTGGGCGTCAGTTTATTATATCCTGGATATCAGTGCTAGATGCAGTCCCTGATATTGATCTTGTAATTTTTTTACCAGACATTCTTGATGGTTTATTCAAAATTCTGGAAGATCCAATACCAGAGATAAAAAAATTGACTGATACTGTTTTTGCGGAATTTCTTCGCAGTATTAGATCAAATCCATCCAGAGTTGACTTTGCAGGAATGATGAATATTCTCATTTTACATGCACAAAATACAGATGAACTTCTCCAGTTAACTGCAATTACTTGGGTAGACGAATTTGTTCGATTGTCTGGTCAAAACCTTTTGCCATATACTTCTGGTATATTTACTGCTATCTTGCCTTGTTTATCTTATGAAGGAGATACACGTAAAATTATAAGAGAAACGGCTACACGTGTAAATAGCAGCTTATTTAAGCTTATCATTTCAAAAAGTGAAGATTCTTCAGTTGGTGATAGCTTAGATCTTGCTAGTATTGTTGAAGTTTTAACAAAACATCTAATGCTACAGCATATTCCTGTGCAAACAAAAGTAGCTGTTTTAAAATGGATTTATCATTTGTTAACAAATTTACCTGAAAAAATGTATCTTCATATTGAAGAATTATTTCCAGTTCTTATGAAAGTTTTGAGTGACAATTCAGAAGAAGTGGTCCAGCAAACTTTAGTTGTCATGGCGGAACTGATTGATTCAAAATCTGCTAATAGTGCTGAAAATAAATATTTTACCAAATTTATGGTAAACTTATTAAGATTATTTGCAGCTGACAGGCATTTATTAGAAGATAGAGGAGCATTTATTATTAGAGAATTGTGTGTTTTATTGAATCCACAGCATATTTTCAAAGTTTTAGCGGAAATTTTAAAACAAGAGCAAAATTATCGATTTGCCGGTATTATGGTTCAAACGTTAAACACGATTTTATTAACTAGCTCAGAACTGTTTGACTTACGAAATAAGTTAAAAGACTTAGATACTGAGGTAAAGAAAAATATTATACATCGAATTTTTATATAATGTTTTTGAACAATATATTACAAATATATGTTTTTTTGCAGGAAAGTGTTGAAGTATTTTTAGGTTTATATAGACCATGGTGCCACAATCCCGTGGCCACTTTGGCCTTATGTTTACTTACACAAAATTACAATCATGCTTGTGATCTCATTAAATCATTGTATCCTTTTAAAATATTTAAAAAAATTTCTAATATACGTTTATGTTTATATTAAAAAAAAAAGGAAAATCTTTATATTTTCTTTGACATTTAATTTTAGCGAAAATATTGAAGTAACTGTAGAATTTCTTACTGAAATCGATAAGTTAATACAACTTATAGAATCACCCATTTTTACATGTAAGTACATAATAAATTAAAATGTAAATAAAAATGAATCTAATACGCCATTAATTTTTGAAAAAAAATTGTTGAATATCCATTAGATTTGCGGCTAGAGTTACTTGAAACAGAAACGAATGAGTATTTGGTCCGCGCCTTGTATGGTATCCTTATGATCCTTCCGCAGAGTGAAGCCTTTTTCCTGCTGCACCGCAGACTAACGGCTATCCCGCCAAGTTCAATGCGTGTATCTTCGGCAAAAAGCAAAACGAAAAAGACTCCATCAAAAGCGTCAGAATCGAAGAGACATAAAATTGACTTCGATGATCTATTCAATTACTTCAATGAAGTTCAAGAAATGCACAAGGAACAAAAGCACAAACAGAGGCTGGCGATGTTAACGAATACAAAGGACTTAGCACAGTCTGATATTTGATAACTAAATTGAATTTATTTTTAATATGTGTACATTATAATGTGACTGCGAAATGTTAAATTTTATAGAGACTTATTCACCATTCCAGTCATTAAATAAAATTTTTTTCTATTGTTATTTGTATGGTTTATTTCAGTCTTTGCAAGAGGCAAACATGCTCCCTTAATTATTAACATTACAAATATTTTTAATTTCGTGTAATACAGAAATTTAAACTAAAAAATAAAAATATGCATACATTATGACAAGTAAAAAATATTTTTTAATGTTTATAATACATAAGTTTATTCACATAAAATAAAATGAAAAGCTAAAATTTGTCTTCATATTTAATGAAGTTATCATGATTTTAATTTTTTTTATAAAAAGATTTTTCACTTATTGTAATAAATAATTGTGTGAAGTTGGCGTTCATTCTGTTACTAATAAAATAATACTATTTCTTTGTAATTAACGAAAGTACTAAACAAAGTATGCAAACATGATACCTTTTCATTTTGCCATTTAACAAAAATCTGTTATGTACTTACATTAAATTAATTTAATAAATTTTATGAATTTATATAGTTAATTTATCATGCACAATATTAAAATCCATTATTTTAATAATTGTAGTTCAATAAGACAATGGCATAAAATGAATGAAATGATTTATCATGCACTATATCAAAATCAATTATTTTAGTAATTATAGTTCAATTGACAATGCATAAAATGAACGAAGTGATCGATTAGAACTTTATGAAATGAATAAAATATTTTTTACGGAAATATCATAATTATATACAAAAGAGAACGCTATATTTATATTGTACATATTGCTATTTAGTTAACTGCATATTTAAACGTTAAATTTCCATATCCAATTTATATATTTTTTACTATGAATTTGTCAAAAATAAGATTTCTACCTCTTATTTATTTTCATTTTCAAAACAATAAAGTATTAAACTCTTTATGGACTAACTAATTTTGCTGTTATATTTTTATTTCTTTATTCTGGAAGGTCTTTTTAAATGTAGAGTCTACTTACAATTCTAAAACTAATATCTATCTTTTTAATTTAATAAATTCATTATCGGTACTTCCTTTATGGGATTAATAAAAATATAGAATTTTTTAATTTATGAACTGGTTTGTTTAAATTCTACTATAAAATTGATGAACTAACGAATGATTTTCTAAATGTTTACATTTCAAGTAGGCTCTACCTTTAATAGTTTCTAAAATAGTTTGTCCATTCAACCATTCAAATTGTCGTATACACAAAATATCAACAAGTTTCCCATCCTTAGTTTCGAACTTTCTGATATATACACTACTATAAAATTACTTTCCCGTAGCCATTCGCACATCCTCACTCGACAACCCCTTTGTCGGGGTCGACGTTGCGAGTTCATTTCTCGCGACCCTGTCTATTTCCTCTACCAATGTATTGGTATTACAAAGTATTAGGAGTATTTGTTCCTGCGCTGAT
Organism: Torymus sinensis; assembly: GCA_030522985.1. Taxonomy (NCBI): domain Eukaryota; kingdom Metazoa; phylum Arthropoda; class Insecta; order Hymenoptera; family Torymidae; genus Torymus; species Torymus sinensis. The sequence continues at coordinate 20,349 of JAPYZP010001655.1, read as the reverse complement.
AGTATATCCTTCCACCTTCCCTCTTCCATCATAGCCCGACGCTTTTTACGCTCGTCAAGTTCACTTTGTGATTTGTTTGCGCTCTTGTTGATCTGCTTGCCAGCACTTGGCAGACACGTGTCGAGGCTGCGGCAGATGTGATCGTAGCGTTCTTTGCTCTCCTGAGATAGGCGTAACGAAGACGTCTCTAAAACTCGCTCATAATTGTCCATGTCTTTGTCGAGGATTTGAGATTGCAGGAAGACTGTCTGGGCCATTTTGTACCAATCTGCAAGGCAATCAGATCGTTGAGTTATTGCCGGAGATACTTGCTTTTCCAGTAATTCCTTTAGGCGACGTCCAGTTTCGGTTACCTGAATAGAACGATATAAAGAAAGGTTGTTTGATGTTTCGTAAAATTTGAAAGGCAAAACTAGATAACATCTTTTAGTAGCGATTTGAAAGTAGCTACATCATGCTCTACTTATTTTTAGTAATTGTAAGGCTCATTTTATTCGTAAAACTAGGTATGAGTAATAACAGTAATTTATTTTTATTATTCTTTCAATAAACAATACTAAAATTATCACGTGTGATATAACATTTTTTGAATTACCTTAATACGTTCTAGAACATGAAATTGTTCGTCATTATATGTAAGATTTCGTGTAGCGCGGTTTCGTAAAAGATGTTGCCAACCATCTCGTAAACGATCCACTAGTGTAGAAGCTCTTTGACTTGCTTTGCCTGCCCATGGACACCACAACCCACGTGTGTTGGTGTCCCATTCACTTTTTAAACAATTTTCTCTTACATACCTATATAATGAGGCAAAAAGCATTTGATTTAGAATAATAATTCACTAATAATATGAAAAAATTAATTAGGGTTGAAAAATGAATCATACCTTTGGTTTAGCTGAGTGATTGCTGGTGCTAGTTCACCAAATAATTCATTACTTTTAGCATCTAAATCTTTTTTCCAATGCTTCACTTCGAAAGACAGCAATGCTGAATTTTGTGATGACGATGAAAAATTTGGTCCAGCCGATGCAATCAAAGAGGCGCTCGTGGACGATGCTGATGCTTGATTCATATGAATACCCAAAAATACTTGTTTAGCTATCGTCTCTGCTCTTTCAACAGCTACTGCTCTATCTTCTACAGCTTTAGTAAAATCCTTTGCTCTTTGGCATTTTTCTAAAGCTTTATTTAGTTCTGCAGTCAAATAACCAACGAATGCTGAAACTGCATCTTGTGATAATTTACTACATCTTGCTATTCTATCAATTCTCCTCTTACACTCGTGTCCCACAGAAGAAGCAGTTTTTGCCTGACTAGCATCTGTCTCAACTGATACTAAACTTGAGAAAACAGGAAATTTAGGAAGCTCTGTATCTGTAGGTACAACCACATTGTTGTTCTCTCTGGAGAACAAAAACATTGGTTCATCTACACTTGTTAATGGATAGCCTCTGCCTGGAGTTGATTCTTCTACTAATTGCAAAATTGGAACTTGGCCTTTGAGAATTATTTGGGACCTTGGTGGAATGCTTGTTTGATCTTGTATGTGAGCTTGAAATGCAGCAAATCGTTCTTCCTCTGGATGTAAATAAATTTTTATCATGCTACTTCCATGAACATCAAAAATATTGATTGCAGGCCTTCGACAAAGTGTATCTGTAACTCTGGAGAAAAAACGATCAAAACTCCAAATTTTTTGTTGATCAACCTCCAATAACCCAGCTAAAAGTGGAGTAACATATCTTTTTAAACCAGTACTTAATCGACAAGTGGCTGGCAAGTCTCTACTCCAGTCTATTGGTCCATTTTCAGATGATTGTGCTCCAGCTATAACACCTGATGCTTTCTTTGTAGTAATATAAAACATAGTTTCTCTATTTCTACGACCCCCGTAGGGCCTAAATGGTAGTTGACCAGTTGCTACATGATATAGAGTTACACCTATGGACCACAGATCTACTGTTGCACCAAAACTTTTTCGTTCAGGCTTCCTAAGTACTGCTCGCTCATACATATCAGGATGAAGATATTCTTCTGTACCATATAACGAAACAAACTGTTGGTCTTCTTGTAATTCACGAGCAGCTCCAAAATCTGTTAATTTATATATTGTGCTCCCATCATCAGCTATAAATTTCATTATATTTCCAGGTTTGAGATCACGATGAACTAAATTATTGTCTCTTAAATGTTTCATTCCAGCTGACAAGTGTTCTAGGACAAGTAAAAACTCTTCCTCTGCAAGGCCATACGTATTTTCAGGGTCATCTAAAATATTAAATAAACTACCTCCTGTACACAACTCCATTACTATAACCTTTCCCCGACCATCCTGTTCTTCTTCAATAGCTAACAATTTAACAATATTCTCATGTTTTACTTTACGTAAGACTTCAAATTCACGCATTTGTACATCATGTGGACGCATATGACTGACTTGATTAAAAGTTTTGACAGCTACTGGCTCTCCATTATTTTTATTCACCCCTTGAAATACAGCACCAGTTGCTCCTTTGCCCAGCACACTGGTAGTGCACCAGACATAATTAGCAGAACCCCGTAAGAAAGACATGATTTATTACAGTCTGAAAATGATTTTGCTTTTAATAATTAACTCAATCAGATTCCATGATTTGAAATATTTTTTACATAATTTTTGTTAATGCTTTACCTTTCAATCTAAAGGAAAAATTTATCACAATGTCTAAAATGTTTGCATTCTCATACATCACATGCACCTTTCCTTCTAGTAAACAAACTTGACGAAATTTCTAATTTTTGTTTTTCTGCTACGAAATTCTATTACAGCCATTGTTGAACAGCTGATTGTCTTGTTGTTGGAAATCGTTAACCAATGTGAAAGTACTTTGATTCTCATGAAATTTCAGAATCCTGTGACCTAGAAAAAACATTAACTAGAAAAATAGACTTCAAATAAAAATCATCTAATCGTAGAGGTCTGAGATAATGAGGTACTTACCAGTGAATCATCGTACCAGTTCTAATAATCACTGTCACACCATTCAAGAAACGGACTCTGTCATTTTTGCTTGTATGCGGTTAGGTTGCGTTGTCAAAATAAGAGTGAGACGAAAACACTGCAAGGTGATGCGATGCGACTTCCTTCCCTCGATTGGTGTAGTATTATCTTTACCAGTGTAGCTGTGACGTCACGTGTATGTATATATATACATATATAGCATGTATAGCATATGCACTATAGAGTTAGAGCGTAGCGTCCGTAGCGCCATTGTGATGTGTGCACAGTATTTTTCCCTTGGTATTCGCGACACTACACCCGTTTCGATGCCATGGATTAACGAGATTACCTACGGGGAAGTCCCGGCAGAGTAACAAATAAACGGGCACACTTGCAGATTGCGTCTGAAACGTATTCGTTTCCCCTCGCAACGGCATACCTAAGTTATATCTGTTTACTTATATAATATTTCTTTTCTTGATTACGATAAAACAGTATGTACACGTACAACGAAGTAATAAGCATTTCTTTTAATTAACGCACGAAGCTATAAGTGTATAGATAGAGTTTTACTCTTATAATATGATAAAATCAGGCTCGACCTTCCGCCGCCTTTTTCATTTCGAATAGCTGAAATACCGTATAAACCATCAAAACGAGAATCATAAAAGCACGTAGAGTGGGGTCCTCTCGATATATTTCAAAAATACCGTTCAAAACAAAAGTGAACATTGTGAATTGATTTTAAATTATTCCTGTAGGTATATCTACACATTCTACTAACTTGCGTAAAAGTAGTTTCAATTTTTAGATATATCTATATAATACACTCAGTTGTGGATTCACGTTGGACAGGAAAACTGCGTCCACGCTCGATGGTCGTCTTCAACTGATGCTATACTTTTGCCTGCAAATAAAACTTTCCTTGCGCGTCCTTTTCCCAGGTACGGAACTTATACCTGAATTTGTATACCCCATCAAAATTTATACCTGAAATTCAAAAGTACCCTCTATCTCAAGTATTGTCATCTATTTCTCTAAATAGCTTTCTTAATTGTTGATTTACTACCCTAGCAAAAAAATGTAACAAAATTTAAAAAAGTGTAAAAAAAAGTGTAAAAAACTACTGGATTTCGGACGTTTATTACATTTTTCTACCCTTTTCTACACTTTCTTAACACTTTTTTACATTTTTGTACACTATTTTACGGTTTTTTAATATTTTGTAACCCTTATTCGAAATAGTAGATTATGCACCTAGGGAGTAAAAGTAAAGAATGTCCCAGACCGCATGTAAATTGTCACCCGAGCCGAAGGTGAGGATGACAAACATGCGATCTGAGGGATTCTTTACTTACTTCCGTGGTGCATATACTACTTTTCTCCACCTATTCTTTACTTTTACTCCCTAGGTGCATAATCTACTATTTTGACACAACACGCGCAAAGTAAGATAATCTAAGCGTGGCCGAAAAAGTAGCACTTTACGGACTAGTGTCGAAAAGTACTATAATGACGCATAACTCTATGCAATAATTATACGTGATTATTACGAATTACATTTTATTTAAAAAATAAGAATCAAATAAAATTTTTCTATTTATGAATGTTTGTAGTATTTTTATTTTTATTGAAATTTTTAAGTTTGTTATGGAAGCAAAAGTAGAGTAATATACCGTAACGTATAATATTTAAAAATAGAGCTGGTTGTATGTACAATAACATATTATTTCGTAGAATAAAGTTGTACAAAATCGGGGTTTATTTTCTACTTTATAACGCGATTAGTACACTTACTGCAGTCTAATAATATTTATTTAATATGAAAATAATGCACTTATTAAAAATGTTTAGAAGTTCATACCATTTTTCAGTTCTCCCTAGAAAACAGCTCATGATTATAAGAAGATAGTTATTATACATAATTAATATATTATATATAAACTAAAAAGCAGCTTAACCCGGCCTATTCATTCGTATTTCTACCTGACAAAGAATTGCTAATACAATTAAAACAAAATAAAATAATAACAATATATAATAATATACTAATAATAATAATAATCGTTTTTGTTCCCGCAGATATTTTCTCTCATTTTATAATGAAATAAAAGACATGAAAAAAATACGAGAACATACCCCGCGAATATAAAGGGTTAAAATAATTAAAATTTAAATTTAAGCATGTAAGGCATATTATATAGATTCGGCATGCGACCATGATAAAGTTTTAATACTGCATATCGATGCTCCGAAAAAGTCGTACTATATAATATATATATATATATAGATATTTTTAGTTTGGTTTTAAGAATTTTGTAGTTTCTTATATAGGTATAAGAACTATTACTATAGTGCAATTATGCCGCAGCACGGCACACACAACACACCTCTTATGTGTACGTGATGGTCTCTATAATTAAGCTTTGTTGATAATTAAAAATTTTATTTTAATTGCTTCTACTTGGAACAATAGAACTGCCATTTTAACTGCTAGAATCAGGACAGTGAAGATTTTTTGAAGATTGGTCATTATAAATGTTCCCACCCAATATGTTGATATACATCCAATTCATCAAAAACCATCATCGAAGTTATTTATTAAAAAATAAGTAACAATATGACAGACATCAATCGCTTGTTCTTCCACGTTCGAATTTTCCCGCCACACAGCTTATAATCACGTTTACCACCCGCGCAGTCGCGAACAGCCGCAATACTCTGGCAGTGTCGCCGTCGCGACGCGCCCCCTTTTCCCCCCCGTCGCGCATTTGTTGCACAAGTGCACGCTACATTCTCTCTCGCCTCTGCTACCACCACAGGCAAAAAAACAACAACAGTCCGTGCATCTGGGGCTGCTGCTGGCGCTGCTTACACTTACTCGGGTTTTCTGCGCAGCGTCTCGCGAGCCTCTCCTCCGTGCGCTGCTCTCTAGAGAAGGACGTAAACACGCGAGCGAGCGAGAGGGAAAGTCTCGTCGCGGCGTAGCTCTTTTAGCTCTTGTCGCTGCACGCAGCGCAGCAGTATACGTATATACCAACGGGTGTGTGTATCCTATACGGATAGCGAGAGTAAGTAGCAGAGGCGTCCGCGCGTCGCGTGGAAAGCGCGTGAAAGCGGTCCAGTGCAGTGTGGCCAGATTGTGGCGATAAATCGCCACTTTTTCATGTGTATTATTACTATATTTATTGTTTACCTGGGCACACTGGTCCAGTGTGTGTGCGCGTCGCGAGTGCGCCCGTCCGTCTGTCTGGCTGTCTGTCCGCCGTCGTCTCGAGAGATAAAGAACTCTATGCTCTCTCTCTCTCTCGCGCGCGAGCAGAGGTGCAGCAGCGGCTTGTCCGCAGTACATAGTGTGCAGTGAAGTGTGCAGTGCAGCAGCGGGCGCTACTCGCTTGTGCAGTGTATAAAGCGGGGAACAGTCCAGAAGGCGATAACGCCGTTGTTCGGGGGCACGGCTGAGAGCATCGTAGAGTGGAGCGTGTGTAAACGTCGTCGTAAGCCGCTGGCTCGCGGGCATCCTCGGGAGGAGACGGCGAGACGGCCTCCGCGACACGGATGACGACGACAACGACGAGATGGACGAGCCTTCCGCAGCAGCCAGCACATCGGGTAAGTGCGCGCGAGCGCCCGCGTCTCTTATAGGTACACCTTCTCTCTGTGTTGTGTGTTTATCCGAGTGCATGTGTACCTGCGCCGAACGCACAAGTGCATCATCATCCGCGCGGATATATTGTTTGGGAGCGCCCGCGCGAGCGAGCCCAATATCCTTGGCGATGATCTAATGCCATGGGGGAATATATGTATATACACACATGCATATATATATATATCCCGTCTGTCTCGCTCAAGAGCGAGAGAGCGCGCGAGAAACATGTGGGCGTCAAAGTCCTTTCAAAATGCGCGAGAGCCGACTCATGTGCACACACACACATACACATATATACCTGTAGACGCATACATACTGCCCATGTTCAGACGTATTTGTTTTTTGGATATTTGCTGCTACGGCGGCACTTGCCGCGCGGCTGATGATGATGATGATATCACATTGGTTTTCTTGATCGGGTCTCGTGGTTTTTTGGAGCACCTACTTGTTGTTTACCTTTATTGGGTGTTTGTACAATTGTCAGTTTTCTGTTATACAAGGAAAACTGGTTATTCTTTCGTGTATGATATATGTATATAGATTTTACTAGTCTTGAATATGAGTTTTAGGAAATGAATATTCTACATGTTAACACGCTAAGCATCAAAGTTATGTTGTATATCTTTATTTATATAGAGATCATATAATTAAAGTATTTTTTAATAATCTAATTAAAGAAAATGATTGAAGTGTAATATGAGTTATTATAATTATCTTTACCAGTAATTTTTGAGTATCAAAAGCAATTAACTTATTTTTGACTAAAGAACAACAAGCTTTTCAACACTATTATAAGATTTGTCATAGTTTCTATACTTAATAGATCTAATTTAAATATTATAAATTTACAGATCCTGGTGGTGGTGGTGGGAGTGGTGGAGATAATGAAGAAAAAGATGTGTCAGCTTGTGCTGGCTGTCTTAACAGTATTGATGAAGATGAATTCATTCAAGCACTTGGTCAAGAGTGGCATGTTGACTGTTTTCGGTATGTAAAATAAAAAGTTCTATTCATGTTTTTCAAACAATAAAATACAAAGCATTCATCAATGAAACTAATAAGAAAATATTAAATTATAGATGCTCTGCATGCGATGCAGCATTATCCTCCTGGTACTTTGAAAAGGATGGATTATTATTTTGCAAAGAAGACTATTGGGCAGCCTATGGAGAGGCCTGCCAGGGTTGTGGCCATATCATTACTGGCCCCGTGATGTTAGCTGGAGATCATAAATTTCATCCAGAATGTTTTGCTTGCAATTCTTGTGGAACGTTCATTGGGGATGGCGAAAGCTATGCCCTAGTGGAAAGATCAAAACTGTACTGTGGTATCTGTTACAAGAGACAAATGCAGCCACTCAACAAAACTGCAAATTATCCCTTTGTCAGGAAACCACACAGTATAAGACTGGTAGAAATCCCTCCGAATACCAACAACCAGGAAAAACAGCGAGGAATCAGACTGACATTAGATGCTACACCTAGCCCAAGAAGCTGTGGTGGGGCATTACTTCGTATTGCAGAGTAAGTAAAATGTTCAGAAAGTGATTCATTTTATTATAAAATCCTTAAAATCATAATGGTCGTACTAAACATAACAAGTGCTTTATATAATAATCTTGATACAAATTGTTAACAATTTTATTAATCAATAAAATTCTATAAAGTGACACTATTACCTTTCATAGATAAGTGTCTTCTACAATATTTGTAGAAAACAAGGTACTTCATTACTGTTTTGCATTACAATTTGTATCATCAATAACAACAGTATTTTTATTTGGTTCCCTATAAAATCATTTATATTGATAATACCCAGATTATTAACATGCTAAAGTAAAGTAAACCAATACAGAAATTTACAATAATTTATAACTGGCTTCAATTTACATGCATGTTAAGCATACAGAAAAGAACATCAATTAAATATATAACGTTAAAGTTTGTAATGTAGTATAAGTTTAAAGCTTGTAATAACTCCCAACTAAAATGCAGGTTATTAAGAAATGTTCGTGGAAAGATCTGTAAGCTGGTGGCCTCTATGACGGAGGTTCTCTTTAGGCTATGCTGCCACTTCTCTAATTATAGGTACTACCAATAATAAATCAATAATGAGCACATATAATTTGTTATATAAATGCAACTTTATGCATACATATAAAGAAATTGCAAATATTTTGCCTTGAAATATAAAAATAGATAATGTAATCTATCAATGCTCTTTTTATTGCACACATTGTCAAGGTCTTTCTTCAAAACGCATGTTTGTCACTTTTTTATTTTTCGCCTTTTAAATAATATTTTTTCACTCATCAAATGACAGTTTTGTAACTGAAACTTTCAAAAAATTGTTAAACATTGTGTGACTGACTAAAACTGTAAATTCCAATAACTAAATGTTAGAGATTATGAATTTTGAGCTTTTCATTTCATTTCTGTGCATCTTTAGATTTAATTATTTATGTGCTTTTTTTAATCAAAACTTAATAGCTAGTTAATTTACTAAATATGTTATAAAAAAAATATGCATCACAAATAGTTTGCTAGCTTTATTTTTTAAATGATCTGGCTAATGCATTTATTAATAAAGTGTGATGTCTTTAGTTTTATATTATTTTGAAAATCATTGATAATTTCTATGAATAAGTCAAAATATGAAAGAAAATATTATAATTATTTAAACATTTGTGAACTCTACAATCACTATTATTTCACCCCATTTTTCACTAATTTCATATCAAGTGCTCTTGCATAGTTTTAATCAAATGGTTAAAACTAGAATTTAGTAATGCTTTATGATTACAAAAATATGAATAAAGTTATTATATATCGTTATTGGTGGTGGTTCTAGAGTTTAGTCTAGAATAGAAGTTTGAAACTCTGATACTCTTGTAAAGAGTAACATAAGAAAAACACTTATTGAGGAAATTAGTATGCACCAGGAAGATGCATGTTTTGACACTCCACTAAGAAAAACTAACCAATTATTAATTGATAGATATTGGTTAAACAACAATACAGGAAATTAAATTTTAGGCTTAACATGTCCAGTGATCTCATGTCTTTACATATTGGTGATCGAATATTAGAAGTAAATGGTACTCCTGTCAAAGATCAGCCCATAGAAAGCATTGAAAATCTCATCAGATATTCGGACACAGTACTCCAAGTAAGTAACAGTTGCTAAAAATAAAAATAATTTTTAACAAAATTGAGATAATCTTCCCCAATTTATACATGGATTTGTGAATCATAAAAAGAGTATCTCAGAATTTCAATGCTAATTTTATAAAACGTTTACAAATAGTATAATAAAATTTCAATATTTAATCAAGCTTTAAATTGGCGTTATCGATGAAGTTATTGAATTTCGGTTACTTCACAAATAGACCGTCGGCTATAGGACCACGAAAAAGTCGTCCGTCAACCTGCGCTTTATGTATACACATTGAGCACTCGCGTGTCAAATAATAAATAACCTTTTGTTGCACAGCTGACGATAGAACACGATCCGGACGCGGTGTCGTGGCGGCCGACGTTTTCCACGGCTCACTCGTCAATTATATCGCGAACGTCGAGCCCCAAGACGAGCCCCGAGAGCAAGGAGAGATTGTTTAAGAGACGCGACGAGGGATACATCAGCGGCACTCCGCGTAGCCGACAGCTGAGGAGGACCAAGGACCCCAAGCAGAAGGAACGCAGCAGTTCGATGTCCCGATTGCTCGACGGGTAAGCTCGCCTATTTTATTTATAAAAGCACGCGCGTCGACCCAGCTGCGAAGAAAGTTTCGCGCGAAAGAGGGGCACGATCGATTGAGAGGAAGTGAATCTTTTAAAAGGGTTCTCTTCCGTTCATCAGTTTCTAATAGCATGTCGCTTGATACTTTTAAAGGTTTATTTGAGTAATTAATGTAATAACCTCAAGTGCATGAAAGAAATATAATTAAACAAATGAACGAAGAGTAAATATTATATTCTTGATAAAATAAGGAAATAAGGAAATGGAACACAATTATATACCTAGTTGCTACCCAAGAATATTTTGGTTATAAAATAAGCACTTCATACAAAATTTAAAGTGAGCAATTAAAACATATTCAAATAATTGAGACTCTTTATGAATAAATAGTCGGGATAAAACATTAAACTTCCGCTCTGATGGATTCAGGTCACCGACTATTTTGGTGAATGTAGGAAGTATATTATTAATGTTACCAATTTTAGGACTTCGCCGTCGAATCCCACCTGCGACCTGAGCCGAACCAGATCGTTTCGGGTCGAGCCAAAGAACCAGAGGATATTCAGGGCCAGCGACCTCGTTAAAGGAGAACTGCTTGGCAAAGGATTCTTCGGGCAGGTGTATAAAGTTACGCATCGGGATACTAATGAAGTTATGGTTCTCAAGGAGCTGTACAGGGTCGATGAAGAAGCCCAGAAAAACTTCCTGAAAGAGGTACATTACAAGTTCGCTACATTCAATTTTTTTTTAAATTTATGAAAAGAACTCATTTAATTTTTAATTGAAAGGTACGTTACGCGAACTTTAATTAATCAATTATTTATTTAATTAGGTTGCAGTATTGCGCTCTCTCCACCACAACAATGTACTGCGCTTTATCGGCGTACTTTACAAAGAAAAGAAACTACACCTCGTTACTGAATTTATATCCGGGGGTACGCTTCGAGCTCTCCTGCATGATACCAGCGAAACATTACCCTGGGAGCAACGCACTTCCTTTGCCAAAGACATTGCCGCTGGTATGGCTTACCTTCACTCGATGAACATCATCCATCGTGACTTGAATTCGCACAACTGTCTGGTGCGCGAGGACAAAACTGTTGTCGTAGCAGATTTTGGCTTGGCAAGAATAATACAGAACAACAATGCACCCGACAGGCATAGTCCTTGTAAGAAAATTTTATCTTTTTATCAATTGTAAATATTTTATATGAATATCGTTCACGTTGTTAAATTGCGTTTTACCCTTGTGTGTTTTTGCAGCAGGTAAATATACCAGACGATCGGATGGTGAAGTGCGAACATCTCGCAAGGAACGTAAAAAGCGTTACACAGTAGTGGGTAATCCTTACTGGATGGCTCCAGAAATGATGAAGGGCAACAAATACGACGAAAAAGTTGATATATTTAGCTTCGGCATCGTCATGTGCGAGATAATTGGTCGCGTGCAAGCTGATCCAGACTACCTACCGCGATCTTCAGACTTTGGTCTCAATAAAAAAGTCTTCAAAGAAAAGTTCTGTGCGAATTGTCCCGAATGTTTCTACTTAATAGCATTTCTTTGTTGTGACTTGAATCCAGATAAAAGACCGCCTTTTGAGGTAATGGAGGTATGGTTTGAAGGATTGGCGATGCACCTATCGGTCGATGCGCCGCTACCTCCAGAGTTAGACTCGGAGATCAAGAATTATGCAGGTCCAAGTCCAAATAGTAGCGAGTCAACGACCCCAGATGTTTTGAGTCCGCAGTTAAAGACTATTATATTTATTAACCTTTTAAAATCTTAACTGAGATATCGGAGCCAATTACAGATTCTTACATTTTACAATTTTACATTATTTAAATTCAGTTTTAAGTTTTTTTTTTAATTATTGCAGTCATCCGGTATTTGTATTGGGTTAACGAACGCCGAATGACAAAGATAATTAATGAAAATAAAAAATTGAATAAAAACAATGGAAAATGCGAGAATGTTGATAAGTATGTAAATCCATGTAGGTTCCGACATCCCTTTGAAGATATAAAAGAATTTATGTTAAAATTTACGAGAAAAATAAATAAATTATAATAAATAAATAAATATATTAAATTGACAGGTGCACCGGGGTTCCAGCTAAGAATGCAAAGCAATTAGAATCGCCAACAGTAGACACTGAGAAAAGATATTCGAGACAGAACAGTAAATCAAAGGAAACTAGCGTCGACTCGGCTAGTAATAAATCGTCCAAAGCTAATTCTTACTCCAGACAAAGTAGCAGGAGTAGTACATGCAGTGAAGATGCTTCAACTGGTGATCGTCGACGTGGTTCTAATTCTTCTCGAACAAATTTGGTAAGTATTTTCTTTAAATTATGTTTGTAAGAGTTATAAACACGTATTCTGCTACGTTTAATCAAAGAAACGTAAACAATTTAAATTGTCTTTCTCAAGCATTATGACTTATCTCCCATTAATACGAATTACTTTGTCATATAAAATGTTAAGCCACTGCATTCATTTTACATAATAATAACACATAGTATTTCAATGTTATTCTGATTACTTAAAAATTTTAAAAATTTATAATTCAAAAAGCACGAAGATATTTTACTGAGTTTTTATTGTACAAACAGGTCGCAACGGAGAAATTTGCCCTAGAAAAATATCCAAGTGTAGAAAAAATGAAATATGTCGGACAGGCCGACAGTCCCTGCATAGTTCCTACCTCGTCATCCAACTTTATTTGCAACGAATCCAAACGATCATCTTACCGTGTCAACCGTCCTCGTGGAGACAAAAAATCTCGCGACGACTCTATACCCACCGAAGAAACAAACTCAAAGGCAGAGAACTCAAAGTTTAAGCCTCTAAATTCCACGGGAAATCTTGTGGGTATGTATTTAAGGCAGATCGGTAAATCTATTGTTACTCCTTCAGAAAAAGAAAGTACGTCGTCCTGCTTACAAGGCAGCAAAAACTCGTACAGCGTTAATAATGACGTTGAGCCAAAAAATAAATCAACAAATTCAACGTCAGCTGTCGTACCTTTGAGGCGGACGAAGATATCGCCAACAAAAGAATCGCCTTCAAAAAGTGCGTTCACTTGTGATGCGACAGAATCCAATAGTACCGAAGACTGTAAAAAGAATAAAAAGCCAAAGGCCACGGAGCCAGCAGCGACGAGAAAAAACAGCAATAAACGTAGGCATAGGAGACGAGGTAAATCAGACCTCGGTTACGTCGAGAGTTTTTCTTTTGATGACGCGAACCCCACAAAAGTCGAAGAAGAAAAGGACAATAATAAAGAGGAAGAAGGTGAAGACTCAAAGTATATTGAAAATGAGTTGCTTCTTGAGGCAAGTTCGGATTCTTTCGATGTCTACGACGATTACTATAAGAATTCTAGCGTAGAGCGTCAAGATAGCTTCGGCTCGGACAGCGCCGTCGGTACGATGAAGAGCGATTTCTTCGCCGACATCGACCTTGCCAAAATCAGAGACGGTTCCTCGGCGATATTGCAGGAGTTGTGCCGCACTCCGGAGAAAAGCTCAGGAACCCCGAATCGAGCGGCTTCACCGTTCGAAAGCACGGCTCTATAAGAGCACGAAATGTTCTCTTTTGGCATTGGTGTGTTAAGCCGCGTTTAAAAGAATTTTACCTCTTTTTCTGTGGTGTTTTGGATGTGTTTTGAAAAGTATTGAAAAGATTTATGGTGCGAAGATTTTTTCTTAATGATATTTTTGTATCCCTGGTAAAAGAATTGGAAGAAAACGAGTAAGTTCTAAAAAGTAAGGAATTGACAAGCAAAACTTCGTAAGTATGTATCTGAATAAATATTGAATTAGTCTTTTTGAACAAATAGTGTACACGGAACTCAGTACAAAGTTCAAAACAAAGTACAACAAAAATATTATACTTTTAATCAAATTATAAATATATGCAGTTTTGTTTTGCATTTCCTTCAACGTAGGTAAAATAATACTAAAAGACTGGATAATGTAGGAATTGAGTATCCATTTTTCAACTGACGAATTCCTACGGTAACTTAAAAAACTGAAAAAGTGGATAAGCTTTTCTTCTTAATTTTACCAGGGGATAATTAGAAATACACATTAGATAATATCATTTAGAAGATCAATCTAGAGAAAAATTTTTTAGAAATTGTATTCGCATGCATTGTTGTTAACACATTGTAGTTTTTATTATAAGACTTAATTGACTAGACTAAATTTATAAACTTTGGACTAGCTTATTGTCAACAAAACTATTTAAACGATTTTTGAAACACATCTATACACAAAAGATTAAATTAGTTCGTATATTCGATTGTTGTGCTGAGTGGTTTTATGTCAAAAATTTTATTTAAATTTTTATGTTATAATAGTGCAAGAAAACTTTGTCTATTAAAAACAAAAAGTACATTTCTAAAAAATATTAGAAGTCAAATCAGCTTCTTCTCCATAAGTATTTTGGTATGATCAAAATTTCTAACAAATTACCAAGTGAAGGATCAAGACAAAGTTTTATTGCATAGATACTATATTTTATGTTTGTTCAGTTTTCGTTTAATTTTACAATTTTAATAATTTTCAACTTCTTAAGTTAATGTTTGAGTCTCAAGTAATTTCTAGGACTTCTGTACATTATCTACACTGATCTGAATTTCTTTCTATAATTTTTTCTCAATGAATCAAAACTGGTATATAGATGATTACGTAATCGTTGTTATATTGCGGTTTAATTTTTTATATAAAATTTTTTTACTGGTAAACGTACCAAAAGTGGCGCGTTTTTCTAATCAGTATTATAGCGAGTATCGCTTATCGAATATATTCAAAGTATACTCTAAAATATGCGATTTTTTACGAGTCGTGATAAAATAATAAAGTTTACGAATGTATCTCAAAAACATTCGATACATTCCCATTGCAGGCATGAATACCTTTTCTTTTTCCAAAAACATCTATGTTAATTAAAATAAAAATATGTTTAACGTGATTCTCTTGAATTTATTTCCTTTCGTACTGTATTGACTGTATTGACTTCAATTATTATTATAATGTTAATCATGGAACAAAATAATTAAAATTATTTTATAAAATTATCAATTGTTGCGATAAATAGAAAGGTGTTTGTGTCTGTGTATTGATGTAAGCTACGCTTTTATTTGCGTACTCTGAATAAAAGCATTCCAAGCATGTATTAAGCCGCGTGTTCCGGTTGCTTGCCAAGCTGGTCATATATTAGAATTTAGAAAATGAAGTGAAGACCAGCTAAATATTAATATTAAAAACCGCTTTCCTAAGTACATAAAAGGTGTCTTAAAAAGGCTTGTAGAAATGTAATGTTTAGACGTGTCGCGCACTCTTCCTTTACTTTGTTTTAAAAGGATGTATTTTTTTAGCAGGGAGTGGATTCGGTATTTTTGAAAATAAATAATTACAGTTGTACTAAAGATAAATAATAGTTTAGAAAATATGAAAATCCCATTAAATAATTCTAAATTTTACCTAAAGATTTCAAATTAATAGACATCATTTTATATAGATTTCGTCCTTATATTCTCTAAAACTTCAAAAGTTTTAAATATCAAATGTACAAATGTAGTAGACGTAACTACATATCGGCCAAATGCACAAATTCTCATTATATTTTCTACCCACTCATAGAAATTAGTTAAAGAACTATGTCAATTCAATTCAATATTTAGATATTTGAAGAATTTATACGCACAAAATAAATTTTGAAAGAATTTCAAATAGATTTAACCTTGTCAATGTACATTTTTGTAGGCATCTTTTAATTAGTAATGCGTTTTAGAAACGTGTATAAATTAAATGAAATACAAAATTTTCGACACAGTTTAAAACAGAATAGTTACATTTTCAAAAAGCATCGATTTTGCTCCCTGCTAGCTTAGACTGTCGAATGGGACCGATACTTTATATCGTTGTAATGATATACTGAACCACAAAAGAGCGTACTTTATTGACAGTACGATGTATTATCACTTTCACCTCCAACTTATACGTCACCCGTGTGTGTTTGTATCCAAATCATAATTGTTTTCAACACGTGCAATGACAATGGAGCTCGTTGTTATTGGAGGCGAAAATGACTATACATAGGATTGAATTGTACAGAACGCTTTGAAGTGTACATAGTTTTGTATATATATTTGGAAATTTGTTAACGTGTTCGATAAACATGCATCATCAAGTCTCGGGAAAACATCTGTTCGGAATCCTTCACGTTGACTTTATATAAAGACTTAGCAATTAGAGTTTTTGTAATGTTGTTGTTACATTAAAATTATCATTTATATTAATTGGAAATTTGCATCTAAGATAACTAAAAATTCATTTTACTTAATTCAAGGAAAGTCTCTCGGAAATATTTAATATTTTTATAAATGCAAACAAAATTATTCTTAGTTTTTCAGTTAATTGTTAGCTGAATATCTTATTGATATTCTTACTTTTTCCATGTTACTATGCAAGTTTCCAATTGAATTAATCTTACGTACATCGAATACTGGATAATTAGATTTTATCATGTTTATATTTCATCATCGAAGTTTTAAATAATTTACTAAGTACAGTAGTGCCTTTATTTTGAATAATCAAAGTGTAGATCAGATGATTGCCCGAGTGTGTCGCATAATTCATGCGACTATATTTGCCATCTGGATTCACTCAATGCAATATGTACACAATTTAGAAATACGCCTAATTTCTCCCTATTCCCTCAAAGACCATGTTCTATCAGATTGAAAATCCAGTATTTATATTACGCAGTTTATGCTGTTGCAAATGTATATTATACTTTTTCCAAGAAGTGTATCAAGAGAAGGATACAAATGGGTTTTTCTAACTCTTATATCGTACTATCATATTTTTTATAGTTAATTAATATATAATATTACGTAATAAAATGCACATGTATTTTCAAACTTTGTCTAACTTACTGGCCATTATTCTTAAACTATTTAATTAGATTGTTTTTAAACGACTTTATTCGATTAGTATTCATTTATCTTGAAAAATGTATTTTATAATTTTGTCGTAATACAAAATTATAATATTTATTTGATTTGTTTAATATAATTGATTTTTTCACAATTTTTAGTAGTTGCACTTATACTTTTTAAAATCCTATAAACAAATTTATAATTTTTCTAAATTTTTATAAACGTTTGTGCGAAAAAATCTATAAAAAATCTATAACTCAGAACTCGGAAGGAGAACTAACTTACCATCTGACGAAACGATACCGACTGGTTTTGTGTGGAACCTGAACAGGACGCCAATGCGGAATGCCCATGAAACCACTTCTACAATATCCACAAAGATGGCACTGTGGACTAGTTTTAGTAACCAAAACGACCATTTTAATTTGAGTGGATAAGTTATTAGTTTGTTAATTTTCTCTTTATCTTCAGATATCTAATTGTTAAAATACTAATTTAAAATGATTTTTACTTTGTGAATCGTTTAAGTACGATAGTTTAATTCGGTTTATGAATTGTTCTAAGTCAATAATCAAATATGTATACTCTAAAGTTGAACTAGTTAAAAATGCTCGACTCAAGAAATTAGTGGAAAAAACTACTACCTAATGAGATAGTCTATATGTACTAATAAATTAGTAGTTTTTTCCACTAATTTCGTGGGTGGAGCAATTTTCACTAATTCAACTTTATAGAGAGTAGTAACTGTTCAAAAGTCTATTTTTTTTATTAATTTGATACCACGTTGTTAAACCTTTTTAATATTGTATTCATGTATTCCATCACAGCTGTAAATTTTGTTCTTCAAATAGCTTTATAATATAACTCAATATAGATTTTTAAAGTAATTAAAAAACTTACTCAATTTTTCGTTTATATATAAACATTGCAAATTCTTATACACATATTAAGATGTTTTTTAGTTCCCCTTCTAAACAAAGAAAAACGTATAGAGATCTCTAGACCATTCTTACGCCACGCGCTCGTATAGCTCGGGCAGGCACGGCGTATATATACGGCGCCATTTTCCGAGACCAAGACTGCCTCTATATATACCTACGTGCACTGCTGCATGAAGCGCGCGTGCGAGCGTAAAAAGCGCGCAACACGCAAAGTCGGCGAATCGGGAAAATTCGCTCCCGCGCGCGCGCGTGAGAGAGCGAACACTTTCCGCGGAGGGCGAATTTTCTTCCTCTGCTCTCTTTATTATCATTTTATTCGGCGCCCGCGCTCGTTACTTTTCTCTCTTTCTTTCGCGCACACACGCGCAACAGCATCCCGAGTGTATATATATAGGTAGATTGATACCGCCGCTGCGATTTCCTTCCTCGCCGCACAGTTGCGCGATGCTGAATTTAAGGTTTCCGTCGACGTTGCCCAGCTATAAATTTCCACACTACACTGTGCTAGGCGAGTCGTTTTCTCTAACTCCCTCCCTCCTTCTCTTCTTCCTACCCTTATTTCTCCCGCTTTTCTGCGGCTTTTCTTTCCATTTCGCGCGGAGTCGTCGGCTCCTTTTTTCTGGAGCGTCGCCTTTTTTCTTCGAGGACGTAAATTGAATTCTCCTCCTTTTCGCGTTCGGGGTGAAGTTGGAAAATATAAAGACAAAATAAGAGGGGCTTAGGTTTAGGGGTATCGTTTTGAAATTCGGAATTTGCCACAGTTGAAGAAAACGTTTGAGGCAATTTTTTCTGCGATAGTGCGATACTATAGAAATTTACTGTTATTACATAGATCATTTGAAGTTTAATTTACGTATTATTATACTATTTTATTTTTATTTTCCGTTCAATTTTATTTCTAGGCCATCTTAATAAATGATATTAGTATGTAGTACTATTATATCGATTTTTATTTCTTTAGTACTTATATTTTTTTTTCAAAATTCTTTATTTTAGTCTATAATGTTATCTTTAGAATTTTTATTTCTTTTGTCAAGTATTCTAAGCTTCTCAAAACCATCCATAAACTTAATGAAAAGATACAGAAATTTACAAAATCCTTCTTTAATTTAATTTTAATGCAATTTTCAGCAGTCAGTAAATTTTTTTTTGTAATTAAAAGAAAATATCTAGTTTAATTTAATTAAAACATAAGTATCCTTGTAATAAGCATTTGAATATTTTTCATTGATTTTATGTTGCGATATAAAAAGACAATTGTTCTATTTCTTTAGGTACGAGATATTTCAAAGGCTATACGAAATTACATATACTACATCTATAGTATTCAAGATTCTTGTATGTTCAATTATATATCTATTCAATTTTGAATTATCAACGTTTCTTTTAGTGAAGTTATAGGTACGGCCGACGGCATAAAATATAGTAAAATTTTTGCTCTATATCGACATAAAGAATTAAGTTTTTATTATTTACAGTCATCAAAATATTTTATAATTTATCATGAAATGAAGATTTTCATGGTAATCAATCCATATTTAATAATAAATTAAAATAATACACAATTCTTTGTAGGAATATCTACAACAGCTCCACTATTGCATCTAAATTTAATCTCATATTATTTGCGAATTATTCAATGGCACTCCAGCGACGATGCCTCAAAAACATATACATAATGCAAGAAACCAGAAATCCCTATCTTCATCATCAACAAAAATAATCTCGTCTCTTATTTTTAGCCAGACGCGCGAGACTCACCAAAACGCAAACCCGACCGACAACAACTCGCTCGCACTCGCACGCGCGCGTGATGCGCGCATCCGTCTTCGGCGCGGCGGCGGCTCATGTCGTCAGCGCGCGGAAAATCACGTACGAAAAATGAAGCCTCGAAGACGCACGCGGCTGTACACTTTCTTCCTTCCCATTCCCCACTCTGCTCCCGCCGCGGTGCTCTATCGCGATAGTGCCATTATGTGGATTCGTGATTTGCATATTTCAGAAAGCGCTGCTGCTGCAGCGCAGGAAAGCATAAACAACTCGCGGCGGCGCGTGGAACAGTGCACACGCCGCGGAGAGAGAAAGAGATA